>JAXQGJ010000195.1:0-25215 GCA_037039655.1 Pseudozyma sp. M118-08B | reverse complement strand
GCAGTGTACTATTTGACTATTTCAATAGTAATAATGATTCAGCGCAAGAAATAAAGCAGTATTATAGGGATAATGTACCCATACACCAACAGCCAGAAGAAGCGGCGCGGCGTCCAGCACGAACAGATAGACTGCAGAAGGTTCAAGACCGAAGGGGAAAGGCTTTTGGTCAGCTGCTACGTCCGTAACAAGATGCCACAGTGGAAGGCTTCCGAGATCGAATCGAACACTTACTTTCGTGAGAAACCAAATATCCATCGTAGCCTTGGGAGAATTCGATGATACGGTACAGCGACCTGATCTGTATACGAGAAAGGAAAGAAAACAGTGGCAATCAGCATGATGAACGTCTTCAGCGAGGAGATCCTCGCCGCTACGATACTTACAATAACAAAGATGGAGGAGAAGTACAATCCGGCCACCAGACCAAATACAGGCTTCTCAAGGCCCATAATTTTGCGATCTTGAAGCTGACCAGCACCGCTACGAGTGCCTTCCCGGATTACCAGCCATGTAGCGTAGGTCAGAAGCATAGTGAAGAGGACGTACGAAACACCTTGGAGGATAACGCCGATTAGGAAGAGCCTGTCTCCGAGCTGCGTCATGCTTGGGTTTGCGGATCCGCCGCTTGCTTGCAGTCCACCAGCAGAACACTGCACGAGGAAGGTGATCACATCGCTCCATACGAATACTCGACCAACAATGCGAGGCGGGATGAAGGAAAAGCGAGACTTTTCCCTCTTCGGTCCTCCAGCCTTGTGTAGCATCGTGATTTTCTCCGCCGCTGTCAAAGGCTGGCTTTCGAGCGCCTGCATGCCGACGCTGGAGCTACCGAATTCTTGATCCACCGCCAGAATCATACGTCCGTAAAGTAAATAGTTGAAAGCGAGGAAAGCGGCGGGAGAGATGACAACGAACATGCTCTGCACAATGTAAAGACCTAAGCTGACATTGTAAGGGTCGATCGATGGGCGAACAAAGTAGCCAATGGCCGAACAGAAGCAACCAATGGGCAAGCACAATGCCCACTTGTCCTTGCGACGAAAGATATGATAAAAGATCACGGCGCTGTACAGAGTATAGAATCCTCCGACAAAGTAGTTACCGCCTGCGCTAGGCTCGTACTTTAGAATCCCGGTGGGAGAAGGGGACGAAGCAGCAGCTCTGATGGTCTTGGTAGCTGTCGAGCTGGGCTGGGCAACAGCACCAGCAGCAGCGATGAAAAGTGTGAGAAGAGTGGTTAGCAACATCGTTGGAAATGCTGTTGCGCTGCGCTGGAGGAGGGGATGTTCAAGATTGAGGGAACGGACACAGTCAACGTAAAACTGCCAAAGCTCTTTATACCCTCGCCGGCCAATTGTTTGCGAAGAGGACAATGCCTTAACGAAAGCTGTCAAACCGCGTGTGCACTTCGGCTTCGGTCAGAACCAAAAACTTCGGGTCATCATTCAACAGAAGCGAGTCCGGTGTAGACCACCTTGACGTTTTCAAGTGGATGTCCGGCGGAGTTGCTGGCGGCTGTGGGGTACAAGGTTCGGCTCTCGGCTTTCGGCCAGACATGTTCTGTGTTGCATGTCGCTCTAAACTTAGATCGTTGTGCCAAGCAATTGGTGCTGTGCCATCTCTGCATCGGAGGAAGGTCACTAAGATTAAGTCCGGCGGAGATGTCATTTGTGTGATTGCTGCTAAAATTCACCGGCGTAGGATTGTAGCGTGCTCAAATTGGCTGCACAGCGCAAATCAGAGAATTTTTTGACAGGTCCGCCGGAGGAGTTGTCAGGTGTCCGGAGTTGCTTTTGATTTGGGTTCAGCTCCTCCACCACATCGCCGTCCTCGCATCTATCGGGTCGATCGAACAATCAACACATGCTTAACAACATCGTCCGGTTTCCTCTGCGGCTTCATCCCAAATGACCGAATCATCTCTGGAAGGCAATCGTCCTCCAATGGGTGTCAAGAAACGACCTCTCGCCAAAAGGAGTTGTCTCAAGTGTCGTGAGAAAAAGGCAAGATGCGAGCTACCGGATCTCTTCGTCGACAGTTCCAAGACACCACTTCCAACACACAAGCAATGTCATCGCTGCAATGTTCTTGGAATCGACTGTATCGTCTGGGATGGAGATCGCAAACGCAAACCCAAACTGGACCGTTCATACAGCTCGACACGTAACAGCTCTGTTGAGAATGAGGCTAGCACGAGCGCGTCGCCATTTGGCAGCACCAGCAGCCGTACGCCCCAGGCAAGTAGAGGTGGACAAGTTTCAACGAACAAGCAAAGAGCCTCACCCTCAGCCGACAACACAATTCGATCTGTGCAGCCACCCAAAGCCTCGCAAAACACGGATGGCGAACAACTAGGTGCATCGGACGTCGACCATGCACAGAGGCTGCTACTGAATCGTCAAAAAGGTTGGAAGACCATGTCTCGGAGCCTTCTTACGCTTGTTGAGCGTCTTCAGCGCGAACCAAAGTATCGCAACTATCTGAAGCTTCGCATAGATGCGCCTCCTTCGACGCCAGACATCGTCACGTTCTTACAACCCGGCAAGATCCTCGATCTCGAGATGCGACTTCAGGACTACCTCGTCGGTCATCCGTACTTGCCTGCGCTATCAGCATTACATCGACAGCAAGTCAGCAGCGCCTCCAGTCCCAGAGCTTTGCTGTTGGCGACGATGACGCTGCTCGGACTCAAAGGTGCTGAGGACGAATTAGCTTCCCCTGATATTCGAAACTTGTCTCACTACGTGGACCGTCTCGGCACGCAGATGCTCCTATCGTCTCCTCGCGATATCCACCTCGTCATGGCTTTCGAGCTTTTGCTGGCTCACGAGCCAGGTCTGGTGGGCACCTCTGCCTCGCAATTCGAGCCAGAAGGCCGCGGATTCGGTCTGGCTTCAGAGAACCTTCTCACATGCTCGATCAAGGTCGCCAAGGAACTCAGACTAGAACGATCTCTCACTGAGTCGCAATCGTCGTCGACACAACTGACACACCTTAGTTTATGGTGCTGTTTACGCACGTGGGAAGCGCTTTACGCATTCTTCGGTCGATCACTGAACATCCTCGACGATCTCGACGCTCAGTACGCCAAAGGCATTCAAGATGTTATGAACAGAGTCGACGATGAAGGTCGAAAATTGCCCCTACCACCTCGACTTCCGGACCCCAATGGTCCGACGGCGAATTCTTTCCTAGAGATGCGCGAATTTTGCGCCGATCTCGAGAAGCGGCATGGAAGGGATGGCGTCCTGCGCTCCGCTGGTCGCACGATTGCAGCTATGCGTCTGGACGGCGCATGTCACCTTTTCAGCTGCCTTCGAGAGCTCCGGGATGTGATGTCGAACGGCGGTTTGACGCTTGAAGAGAAGCGCGAATGCATTCCCGCCATTCACATGAAGGCTACCGACGGAATCCTCGCGGTCAGAGGTCAGACCGACGAACAGCTAGGTAAGTTCTATCCCAAGTCATTCAGAGTGTCATCATCTTACGAAGGAGAGTGGCTGACTTGTTCATGCAATGGCAATCTCCCATTATAGGCGTCTATGCAGGACAGCGGCAGGTTCGTCTTTGGGAGCAGTTTGTTCACATCGAGTGTGCGTTTTTGTGCGCCCTTTTTGGCAATTACTGCACGACGGTACTTTGCTCGGGAAGGCTCGAAGGCTCCGTCGATGCAAACGAGCTCACAAAAGTCATACGGTTTGGCCTTGGACCCGCTCAACTTATCGGTGGAATCGGTAAGTTCAGCATGGAGACCAGCCGCAACTTGCTATCGTATGTGTCCCAATTAGACCGTCAGCCTGCCTTGCGCAAACGTAGCTCTACCGGTCAGACTTCGTCGCGATATCTCTATCCATTACCAACGCTGCTCTTGAGTGCGATGACGGTAGACGCAGCGAGAAGCTGCTTGGAGGGTGTCGCATTTGTGCTGGTGGCATGGGGACGCACGTCGCACGATTTGAACCTGGACGTCACTCTGATGGAAAGTGCGGCTCCACGCATTCGACAACTTTCGCCAAAGAGCTCGAGTCATGACACAAATACCATCGCCGAGATCGCTGCTGACTATATCGAGGAGATGATCGACACGGTTCAGCTATGGCAGTTGTACTACCGAGTCTATCGACCCATTTCAAGTGTGCGATTGGAGTCGCCCAATGGGAAAGGCACCGATTCAGCTGAACGACAACGTATTCGCGGAGGAAGCGAAATAACGATAGACAAGTCTAGTGCACAAGCTGGATCAACTGCAATGGACTTTCTTGCATCAGCCGCCGAAGCCGCCTCAGGCAACGGATCCGGACATCCAACACCGTCTCATAAAGGAGCAGCTTCACAGTCGACGCAGGCCAATGCGGGCATCCTGCCAAGAGACGAGATTGCCTCTTTAGACGCAACCTGTTACCCAAACAATGATGCCATACTTTGGAACGCAAGCACTTTCGATTCCTTGCCCACCGACTCCACAGCACCAGAAACGCCAGCTTCAGGTCACGCCGGCTTAGTCGACGCCAGTATCTACAACGCTTGCATCCCATTCGATTTGGAAGCTTTCCTCAAAGATGTAGATCAGCTCTTCTAATCGCAAACGCCGCACAGTGTGTGTTTATACTCGGATCCAATGAATCAAATGTAGCATTAACATCGGCATACATAGCTTCCAGAGGGTATACAAATAGACAAGAATCCGTGCTGTACTAAGAACTAGCCTGGGCACCAGCATTCGTCGAAACGGCCAAAATCAAGTTGAAGGCCTCATCCCTATTCTGAACATTGGCCAACATCAAGGGCGCTTTACCATTATTCCGCACCACCTTCAACCCTAGCGAACTCCAGACCATCAGTCGAATACTTTTGGTCTTGACGATTGACTCGATCGAATCCACGGGGGTTCGTCCACGCTTGTGCGAAGGAGAATGCAGAGGTGTAAAGTAGAGGTATTTCGTGTTGACGTGCAATCGGCCAGGAAGGCCCTTGTATTGGCAGAAGAAGCTGCCAAGCTTACGGGGCTTGAGTGTGGCGTCGTTGCTCATTTCGACATAGTCGAGGCTGGCACGGGTGGGGTCTTCGAGGTCGCCGTAAGCGATTCCTTCTTCACGACGATCTGGACGAGGTTTAATCTTAGAGTTGCCATGCGAGCAAACGGCGCGACGGACATCTTCGGCCGTAGTGAGTTGGCCTGCGAACCGATCGATATCGAGATGACGCTTGCGCAGCAGTTGAACGGCAAATTGTGCATCCGTCGGCGCACCAAACGTGGCCCACCACAATGGCGACAGCGCTTTCCTGTGAGATGGGAAGTAAGCCTGCAGTGGCAAAAGACAGAAGAACGTGATGCCGAGGAAGAAGAAGATCGCCTTGCTAACGTATTGCGACGGTGCAAAAGTCACGAAAAGATTCAGCACGCCGAACAAGAGCAACGTTCGTCTACTCGCCGCCGGATTTCGCCATAAAATCAAGTTCTTGACCTTCTCGTGAAAGTCGGCGATCAAACCCATCGCTTCCTGTGTCGGTGCGCCATAGGTGACAATCCATCTTCTGTAAATACTGAGAATGTCCAAACGACTACGACGTCTGAGCTTCTCGGAAAGTGTGTTGGCAGCTTGACCACGTGCCATGCGCTGTTTGACTTTGTCGTGCAGGTAGCTTTCGGATGGTGGGAAGTATTTGAATCGCATGATGTAGAACATGATGCTCAGGATGAAAGCGGTGGGAATCATGTTGGTATACCAGAGAACGAAGTAGATCATGGCTGCCGCGGCTGTGATCTTGGGGTCCTCCCAGCGGTAGAGGCGGCGAATGCGGGCTCCGAGCTGCTCCCAGAAGGGGGCGATGGTGTAGAGACGTTCGAGGTGCGAGCGAATGAGACCTTCGCGATAGCCTCTGTCTGGATGATGGTCGATCTCTTCGGGTGCAATTCGTTCGACAAGAGCCAATATGTAAGCGATGCAGAAAGCAATGCCGTCAACACCTTCATCCTCGGCATTGACTCGAAGCTCGTCATGCTGCGACAAGGCATCGTAGCTGTTTGGATCGTTAGCAGAAGGTACAATGAGATTCCAGTCGTCCTCATCCATCCCATGATTGTCATTGGACGCTTTTCTGCCACCCGAATGCTGCTTCTTGGGCGTCTTTTTCGACTTCTTCTTGGACGGTGACGCAGCCTTGGTGTTGAGTTCATTGGCTTCGGATGCGGACTCGGCCAGTAGATCGTCTCCTGCTGACCTGGATTTGTTCATTGAAAGCATCTCCCCGTGACTGCGTTCCTGACCTGGCGATTTTGATGGTTCCTTTCCCTTCGTCGTGCCGGGCAGATTCTCTGAAAGGTGATGAAGTCCTCGATCGACACGAGTCAGCATCGAAGGACGCTTCTTGTTGGGACCATCGGCAGCGCCGTCCTCAGGTGACACGCGAAAGTCAGACCACTGTGGCATTCGATACTTCTCGGCTCCAGGGGGGCGAGTGACGGTGACCTCTCTTGTATGTCGAGCAAAGTTTTGCAAGAAAGTTTCGAGTTCAATGTCTTCGAGCTCTAGCAAGGGCTGAATGAGGGCTTTGGCAGCACCGCCAGAGTAGGAACTGTAGCCGCTTTGTGCGTCCTTGTTTTCGCTCAGAGAACGCTCCTTTTCGCGAACGGCTTGCAGTGTGTCAAAGTCGAGACCTGCAGGAAGCTCACCGCTGGGGTTGTAGCGAATACTATCGTATCCATCAGCTTCACGAATGAGATGAGCGATGGTATCGTCGGAATCGTCCGTGTCGTAGTCATGATGATCATGCTCATCGTCGATGTGTAGGTCATCGTAATCGTGGTTGGCAAGGCCAGCATGATCATGTTCAAGATGCGACCGTGCAGCAGTCCTTCGGAGCCCATGTCCGTGCAGGAAGCTAGACCCATCTGTTGCAGCTCTGTCGGGTCCCTTGTCATGTACTGGAGGCACATTTTCCTCCATTTCGAATAGCCCTCCTGGAACATGCCTAGTGGCATCGCTGCGGAAGCGTCCTAGGTCGGCGGGGTGTGAGGACTCATAGTATGGTGTTTCCAGCGAGTCACGATGACCTTGATCCTCATCGATATCCGAATCTACATGGGATTGCTTCGGCTTCCTTGAACGAAAGATGCCTCTTCGTCTCAGCGTATCACCGTTGCTGGAACCAGGTTGCTTGGTGTTTGCTCGCCGTTGCTGCTCCTTTGCCAAAGCCTGTCGAAGCTTATCTGCACCAAGCGAGGTATCACTTTCGGCGCCATTGTGTGTCAAGTATGGAGTATGAGCTCCACTGGTAGTCTGTGAGTGGGTAGCGCTGGAAGGGTCCTTCTTGTTGTCTGTCGAGCCTGGTATGATCTTCGATAGCAGTTTAGATCCGATCGATTTCCGTTTTGGGCTAGGATCCGGTGTTGAGTCGCTTCCTCTGCTGGCATGCTGTGTGGGTCTGGGGATGGTGGGATGTGTGACCGATGAGAGCTGACGACGATGCTGGGTCGGAGCTGAGCTTGATGCCGTCTTGCTCTTACTGTGCGGATGCTCTGGGACCGCACTGAGTTCATGGCGATGCTCTCCATCCGCATCCGAGTCCAGGTCGGGGGATGTGTCAGCCTCTGTAGCGATGCTGAAAGGCTCGGATGAGCCGGGTATAGAAACAGACGCCATTTCCCACGCTGCTGTGATGGATCGGTGGTGATCCGACGTCGCAATAGGTGAAAGTTTGGAGTTTATTCGTGTGTCAGTCTATCGGAAGTGTCCGCAGATCGGATTGCGGTCTATGTTGGTGTCGTCGTCATTCCTCTGAGATTTGCAACGACCAGCATATGGATGGGTATGCTGGATGGCACCGAATTGTGATGTACGTGATGAGAAGCTGGTAGTGGTGATGGCAACCGTGATAGGTCAGCGATGCTCGCTTCGAGCAATGCGGAGTTTGAGTCATGACCACATTACGCCCAAAGTGTAGCGGAGTCAAGCTAGACGATTACGCGCCCTGTGTTTCCTGCAACCTGCAACCTGCACTCTGCAGATCCAAAGCTAAAAGGCAAAACTGAGCGTGAATCCTTCGGCTTGTGTGCTAGGCCATCATGCAGCAGAGGTGGCACTGCTCTTCCCCGCATCCTGTCCAATCAATCAAATGGCCTTTCAAAATTAGATAAAAGATGAATGAGTAAACACGGGGTAAAATTGAGGGTCAAAAATGCATTTTTTAAACGACTTGGCTTGGCAGCGTGCTGGCCTCATCTGAGAGAGAAAAATGCATAATAAAATGCAAATCACAGACTCTGACCGGATTTTCAAGATCTTGAGAATTCCCACATCTTGTTTTGTCAACTGTCAACAGACTCCAAGCTGTTGCGCGCAGGCTTCACTACATCATAAAGTACTGTGTTTCGCAAAGCATCGACGTTTGACGACAAGTCTTATCTAGACGATCAATTCTGGCGGCATTGGCTGACGATCACATGTCCTCGCTGTTGTTGCACGTATAGCTTTCCCTCTCGTCCTTGGCTGTGCTGGCGTTCGATAAGAGGCGATCTGTCGTCCCCAAGCATCTATGATACCGCCCACGATCACCCACAAACACTAATTCGACCCACGATGTCTTATGCGCCCCATCGTGACAATGCTGGCTCCAACACTGGCCCCGAAATTTGTCTCGTTCCTCGATAGAGCCGATGAAACACCGTATTGTTACCGATACCTTGGACGAGACGCCACTCCTCGGACCGTCTTGCAGCTTCATAGCAGTCAACGTCCACATTTTGACTCGATCTCAGACCGCAGCAAAAAACATCCGCGCGTCATTGATCTTGCCATGTGACCATCGTACCAACGGCTTCGGCGGCATTCACGGATGACCCCAGTCCAGTCGTCAATCAAGCTCAGGGCAACGGGTTCGCAGGTTTATCCCTTCGGCTTTGAGAACTCGGAGGTCGGACCGTTGACAAGACACCCACGTTTTTACGAAGGCGAGTCAAGAGGCGTCGCACTTCATTTCATCCTTTGAGCCCTCCGACGGAACGCCTGGGGACAATCACGCACGACTTCATCAGTGACGCTCGAGGGGCTAAGCAGATCCTCACACTTCCGCCTCGATCGGTCTCTTCTCTCATGACTACCAAGACCGATTGGGACCGAGAGCCGTCAAAGCACGGCCGCATGACTTATCGCAGTCGCCAGTCAAGCCCAGGATAAAGCGGCAACTTGAAGCTCAAGCTCCATCATCTATTCCGTCTCATCGCCCAACTCGACCGTCAACAGCAACGATCGGCCTCTCATCGAGTATATAAGGAATTGAGAATGGGACACACTCCCTGGCGCCCCTTTCCTTTTCCTTCTCGATTCCGGTTCGCTTCGCCATGCGCATATTTTCATCCTTCAGCCTCGTCCTCTTTCTTCTTTTTGCCTGCTGCTGTCAGGCAAGTGTCTCCCCTCGATATGACCTCCTGAACCGCCCATCCTACCTTCAACAACTTCGCAAGAGGCAGGAATGGAAAGCAGCCACACAATGGACCAAAGCAGAAGTGCCGAAGTCACTGAAGAATTGGCAGATCTTTCAAGACGGCAACCGCTTTCGTGAAGGCATTCGCAACGGCTACATTGGCTTGATTCGGAAGTTCGACAAGGTTGTTGAGCCATACAAAGACTACGAGCTGATCCAGAAAAAGTGGGGTTACGAGCCCGATCTACGCAAGCAGTACATCCTCCCTCGTATACTTCGTGTTCCCGTCATCATCCAGAAGACGGCCATACCGAATCTTGACCCTTTCGTTGCTGCCGTCAAGAACGCAGATCCCGAGCTTGGCCTCAACAATGTGGCTCGCTCGCAAGTTCCAGTCCTTTCTGAACATCTAGACAAGGATGCGAAAGAGGGAGAAGCTTCGGCAGCAAGAGCGTCTACTGCAAGCGCGGCTGGGCCTGAAGCACAAGACTCGAACAATATGAGTCCTCGACGATCGACCCGATCACGACGACGACAGAGCTTCAAGCAGCAACGCAATCGCGAGCTGGGCCGCAGACCAAGCTTCAGTCAGTTTCGCACTGCACGCGAACAAGACCGTTCGACTCCACCGCGAACGCCGGTCTCCGAGATTCAAGTTGAGGATGCTAATGCGCGTCCTCAAGGAGGGATGGGACACCCCATGTCTCCCGTCGGCGAATCTGGCACACTGCGAGCAGAGGGGCCTGTAACGCAGCATACGACTGCTAGGAGTGCAGTTTACACTCGTTTCGTTCCGGAGATCAGCAAAATGGGCGAGAACTTTGAAAGCATCAAGAACTTCAAGGAAGCACAATTGAACAAAGCTGCAATGCGATACGTCGGTCACCCTGAGCATCCCTTGACCGCATCTGCCGCGCAAGGTGTGGAAGAAGTTGGAGCGGGACTGGCTCCTATCCGGACCAAAGCGGCCAACTCCCATGACATCAGTGTCGAAGATACTCCTCACAGACCACATGATCCAAATGCCATGGATGCCGATGTCTCCAATCCCATTACTCCACCCTTTGGCGGAACGGCTCAAGTGCCGGGAGACGACCCATTCATACACACGTCGGACTCCTACCGATGGTCGAGTGGAAGACCCTCGCCCCCGCATGGGATACCTTCCAGAACACCTATGGGTGAGCCGTCACCTGTCGTCTCGCCATCAGGCCTTTCGACATTTGATGGCCACTACAGCGCAGGGAGCAGCAGCACTCCCCAAAAGCCATTCCAGCTGCCAGTCGACTACGCTGACCTCGTATTTCAGGCACGCAAAAAACAAGCCATCAATCCCTTCCGAACACAACCCCCGGCCGCATCCGAAGTTCGGCAGGCTCGAGTTAGGTCCGAAGGATCACCAAGAGTTAGTCTGGGTTGGGATGATGGTCGACCATCGCAGACAAGCATGGATATGCTCAAAGACGTGGCGGATATCAATGATGCTGATGTCGCCATTTATAGCAATGATGGACTCTCGGCACGGTGGCAAGCAGTACCTGCGGCCAAGATCCATCCATTTGACGAACAGAAAGGGCAGAGTGGGCTGACGCCGAACGAGAAGGCAGATGACGTTGCCGGGGGAAGTAGACGCGATCAGACCCTAGCGCTTGGTCGATACATTGTCACTGACCCAAGCAAAAAAGGTGCATCGAAGCGTATGAAAGCGTTGCAGCCCGAGCCTCCAAAGCCTGCGACTGTCGTTCAAGGACAAACATCGCCTCGTGCCGACGTATCAGCAGATCACGGTCCTAACGTCGAACCGAATGCCGCTAAAGAAAATCTCGACCCGCCATCCTCGCCTGAAGAAGCACCCGTAAAGAAGCGCAAACGACCCTCGGCACTCATCAAACCCGTCAGCGACTTCTTCAGCGGTTTCCGTGCCCCTTCCAGCGAACCACCCTCTCCTCATCTGGCCAAATTTCGCCCATCCTTAGCTGTCAAAGAAGAACCCAATCCTGACTACGACCCCCACAACCCCGCCAGCTCACCAGGGCTTATTTTCTACAAAACCAGAGCGCAGAATTGGCTGCACTCACCCGCGGCAAGACTTCAAAACCTGCAGGCCAGGTTGAAGGATCTTTCGCCCAGGACATCATTCAAGCAGCAGAGGACGAGGGTGATCAAGGCGACTCCTGCCGAAGCACCAAGTGTGTTTAGCGGTCCACAGCCACAGCAGCAGCAGCGCGGAGTCGAGCAGGACCAACTTGCAAGTCGACAACAAGCTATGCCTGCATTCTCACTTTGATCGCTCGATACGATCATTCACATCACTTGTGTCACTGTCACTTCTCGGTTGTTGCTCGCAACCTTTCTCTACATTCACTATCGTTTCTCACACTTCTTTTTCCTGTGCTGATTCGCCTTCGAAGACGATTTTGTCTGATTATCGATACATAGTGATGGAGCATGCAGTGACAAATCGGCAAGCTTAGCTAGAAGGAGCAGGACGGTTAGTGATACCACAAATGAGTTCAGCCAACAATTCGTCCCCGGACCCAGAAGCGATGATCGCCTGCTGCTTCTTGATCTCTTCCTCCGTCTTGGCCGCTCCCACCTTAACACCTTTACCCAGACGTTGATTCCTGAAGTAGTGCGACAAGAGGAAAGCAACATCCAAGCTCTGCTCAAAGTTGAGTCTTGGATCACAGTGACTCTTGTAACCCCTCTCGAGATCTTTCGGTTCGAGACGCATCGATCCACCGAAGCACTCGGTGACGTCTTTGTCACCGGTCAATTCGAGGTGAACTCCACCGAGGTGAAGGGTGGGGAAGTCGGAGGAGATAATGTGGAGGAAGGAGAGAATCTCAGAGATGATGTCTCCAAACGAGCGGGTCTTGAGCGGTTGAGCGTTGGGATCGGACGAAGCGAGCGGGTAGGGACTGGTCTGCGTGTTGCCGTGCATAGGGTCGCAAAGCAGGATGACCGAGTCTTTGTGGTTGCTGTTGGCGATAGCTTCGAGCAAGGGCGGGAGATGGGCAGCGACCTTGGCTGCTCCGAGACGGATAATCACCATGACACGACCCTTCTCCTTGCCGTAGACGACCTCGGGGGCGCCACTCGGAGTTGCCCAGCCGTTGTTGCGTGCAGTCGTAGCTGCTGCAGGAATGGGCACATCTGGGTTGAGCACGTCAAGAATTTCGATGAGCTCTTGGGGCTTCATCGAAGGACCGACCTTGATACCGATAGGGTTGCGAATGGACGAGAAGAAGTCAACATGAGCACCATCCAGCTGCCTTGTCCTGTCTCCCAACCAGATGGTGTGGGCCGAGAGATCATATCTCTCCAAGACTTCGCTATTTGACAAAGGGTCGGAGGGATGAACGTTACGTGCCGGGCTAGGGTTGGCAGGCGTTGGCTTGCGCACAAGACGAGTCAAAGCCTCCTCGTAAGCGAGCGAAAGACCTTCGTGGCTGATAAAGTAGTCGACCGAGTTAAGAACACTGCTCGAAGCAAAGCTGCTTGGGTCGGCACCGATGGTTCTCATAAAATCCAGGGCATCCGTCAATGAGTCGACGACCGACTCGAACTCAGCCTGAAGAGCGCTGGAATGCACGTGCTGGAAAGACCACTGGCGAGGAGCGTGAAGGTCAGCAAGTCCGCTGGCGAGCTCGGAACGGATGTGGTTGAGTGTGGCAGCAGAGTGGAAGTAGGCCTGAAGCAAGCGCTCTGGGTCTGGGATACGTCCGCTGGCAGGCTCGGCGCTGAATGCGTTGATGTTGTCACCGCGGAAAGAGATGATCTCTTGCTTGGAAGCCTCTCCGGTAACAGGATCGATCTTGGTGATGATTTCTGTTGGCTTCGACCTTGGCTTCGCGTACTGACCAGCAATGCGACCAATCCGAACGACGGGCTTACGAGCACCCCAGATGAGGATAAGACTCATCAGCAACGAAAGCTTAAGCTTGGCCTGGATCTGTTCGGGGTTGCAGTAGTCGAAGAGCTCTGCACAGTCACCTGTCTGAAGCAAGAAAGCATTCCCTTCTGCTACAGCTGCGAGCTGCGATCGAAGTCGGTCGATCTCGTTCGGCGAGACCAAGCCTGGCAAACGCTCGATCCTATCCGTTACGGATTCGAAAGCTTCTTGAGAGGGGTAGTCGACCTGCTGAGCTTCGGTCTTGGATTTCCAGGTTGGATTAGCATGATAATCGCGCACTGACGCCGATGCGCCTGCTGTTGAAGGTGTCGATGTCATCTTGATGTCTCGGTAGCGAAGTCAAGAGATGATGGTGACATTGGAAGGAGTCATAGCCGAAGTCATACTTTTTTCATGACCTTTCAGGGTCTGTGCGAAGATTTCCTGCACTTTTCGCCCAAAAATTGAGCAGCGAATCTGCCCGTCATGACCGACCGGCGGCCGAGATTTACTTGCTGTTAGATCCTTTAGCGGCTTTTGTTAGATCAGAAATTGAAAAGGCCTCTATTTGTTAGCTCGAGCAAAGGTAGACACCGCGCTAACGAAAAACCGGCACCTATGAGGTGGGTCGATATAACTAGGCAACTCTTTTGCGAAGGTACAATGTTTGGCTTGCGGCTATCCAATTGTATGAGCCCGAGAAAGACGGAGATATAGACGAGCATCGAGGATCCCGCGGCACCAACACTGCTACAATGCAGTGGTTCGAGCATGGCAACCGCCCTTCTCGGTCATACCATGAGAACGTGATCAATGGTGGCGCTGACGGCTAAGACGGCGTGCAACTGGCCGTTTATCCCGCAGTGCGCTAGTGCCTGATCATGTCACGAGTGTCATTCCAGGAACGCAGATCTCATCCATATTTGTGGGGCAGAGATGCGAGGTTGACGTGGCGTACAGTAGCAAAGGCCACAAGTCCATGGACGAAGACGAGATCATGTGCGAGTTCTGTGGCCTAAGGCCTAAGCGAAGCAACACGGGAAGCGTCACCCCGCAATCAGAATGCCAAGATCTCTTTCTCTGCAACCCCTCGAGTGACAGCGTGGGGAAGGGCAAGGGGTAAACTAAAGTAGCTCGGCTTCGAAACAATGGTGGCGGCACGAACAATACCGGTTGGACCGGCAAAGGTGTGTACGAAGTTGCACCTTTGGCTATTGTTACCCGCGGAAACGCCAGCTTCGAGAATCAGGAGAAGGCAAGAAGAATTGCCCCTTGCAATCGGCGCCGCTGTAGCCGCACTGTACAGACCGCCGCGAGTCAACCGCTCTCTCATGTCCGCTCCCTCGAGATTGAGCACCGACACATTCTAGCACTAGTGTTCAGCGAGTCGGATCAGAGCATTCCCGCAAAACTTAATGTTTGGATGCTCTCGAAAGTGATAGCGTGTAGTTCGCAATGGAAGTCAGAGGCTGAAGCGGCGGGGAGGACAATTGACAGATCGACGCGGGGGTGGCTTAGAGCTGGGATTCAACTTGATGCTTCTCCGCCTCTGGAAGCTCTGTCTGTCGCACAGCTGTTCTGTTGTTCTCGTAGACTTTTTTCTCCAGCTCCCGTGCTCACGACCGTCTGCTGCTGCCTGCGTTCTCTGACTTCACAACCTTGAGTGACTCGGCTAAACCTTTCTTATACAATTTTTTTCCTCGCTCAGTAGCCGCCTTTTTAAGCGTCCTTATGATTTCTCACCTTCGCTTAGCGCTCTTGGAGCCTCTCGAGATGCAATTCCGCGCTTGCTTGCATATCTCGCTGAAGCACCTCGATGCAGCATCTCTGTGTAACATCCGCCTGACTCGACTCGCACCAACCCTCGCTTGCGCCTCTTGGTCTCTACGATTCTCTTTGTCCGGGTCGGCTACTCAATCTAATCGCACCAGTAGACCAACCAGCGTGCAGACATCTCACCTTGACTCGACTTTGGTCCGGGTATTTCCCGCAAAGAGTGGGCGTGAGAGCGTCGAGACGCCACAAGTGCAACTGCACCTGTGACAGCTGCCAAGACCCCTGTGCCTGCTGCTTCCCCACTCTTGTACCAGATTTGTATAAGAACGCTTGGTGTTTGCTTTCGACTAGATTCGTTGAGTACCTTCACGACCAAAAAACCCCCTTCATCATGTCTACACAGGCTCCCGCTGCTCCGGCAGGCTTCTCCCATAAGGCTGAGCCTTCTTCGCCTAGCGACAGTATCCACGATGCCAAGCAAGGTCAGGTTCAACATGTCACCGCCGAGGACGATGACATCGATTCACTTTCCCCTGAAGAGTACGCGGCACTCGAGAAGTCGCTCAAAAAGAAGCTCGACTGGCAAATCGTTCCTCTCTGCACCATGCTTTATCTTCTTTCGTTCCTTGACAGGTAAGTAGTGCCGTGGTCAACCCACATCCACGTTCCCGCTATGAACGCGCTATTGACTTATACTGTAATGTACATTTACATTCTCGCGTGCCTCTTCCCTACAGAACCAACATCGGTCAAGCTCGACTCAATGGTCTCGAGAAGGATCTTCACATGAGCAAGAATGGCCACGATTACCGCATCGCCCTTACCGTTCTCTACGTTCCCTACATTATTTTCGAAATCCCTTCCAATTTGCTCGTAAAACGCATCGGTCCCGCGCGTTACATCCCCGCCCTCGTTGCTGCTTGGGGTCTCGTCTCAACACTTCAAGGTACGGTCACAAACAAGACCGGTCTCTACGTTAACCGTGCCTTCCTTGGGCTCACAGAAGCAGGCATCCTACCAGCCATCGCACTGTACCTCACGTTTTTCTATAAACGAGAAGAGCTTGGTCTTCGTCAAGCACTTTACTTTTCTGGTGCTGCCCTCTCAGGAACATTTGGCGGTCTTCTCGCTACAGCAATCGGTTTGATCAAACGACACCCAGGCGGCTGGGCGTGGATTTTCATCATCGAGGGCATATTCACTGTCCTGTTTGGTATCGCGTGTCTTTGGATTCTTCCCAACGATATCTCAGACCTCTGGTGGGCGACACCCAAGGAGAAGAAACTCGCTCATGCTCGACTGGCTCCACCTGTGATCACTGTTGCACGAGACGCAGAGAACGCTGTTCCCGATGTTGGCGCTACTTCTGAAAAGCGGGTCGCTGCAGTTGCGAACGAAGCAGCTCTCGAATACACTGGCAAGTTCGTGCTGCACGAAGTGCTTCGTACCTTCAAGGATCCCCTTGTCCTCCTCTTTGCCGCGTCCGGTTATGCATATGCAACTCTGCTTTACTCTTCCGCCTTCTTCAGCCCGACCATCATCAAGTCGCTCGGTCTTGCCAAGTCTACCGCTGAAAGCCAGCTTCTTTCGGTACCGCCCACTGCCGCTGCCTTCTTGGTCTCCGTCACTGCAGGTGTTCTTTCTGATCGTTACAAGTGGCGCTACATGGCGATCATCATTCTCATCATCATCTCGATTGCAGGCATTGCATTGGCTTACGGCTCGAAAGTCGCTTCTCAGCGTTACGGCGGTATCATTTTGCTTTCATGCGGAACCTACTCAATTCCTCCCATCGGTATCAGTTGGATGCTCAATAACACAGCCGGTCTATACAAGCGTGCGACCAGTATCGCACTCTACATCGTCTTTACAAACAGTGGGGGCATAACTAGTACATGGATATTCAACAATAACGAAGCGCCAAGGTTCAAACGAGGTTTCCTTGTCAATCTTTGCCTCAACTGTGCCGGTATTGTCATCGTCTCGCTCGCCGAGCTTTACATGATTTGGGAGACTAAACAGCGAAAGGCGGGTAAACGTGACCACCGTGTCAACAAGCTTAAGGACCAGGGCTGGTCGGACGCCAAGATCCGCGAGTACCTTGGTGACCAGCACCCCGACTTCCAGTACATGCTTTGATCTGTTTTACGTATACCATGTCTCATCGCGACGAAGCAAAGTGAGGCTTGATTGTATTTTACGCGCAATTGCCAAAAAAAAAAAAAAAAAAAAAGGCTTCATTTCGCCTTCACCTGTTCACATTTCATTTCGACTTTCATCAGTCTCCTGTCTAACAGTGCGAATCTTTCTCAGCTTGTGATCAAGCGGCTTCTTTGCATTGCTACATGTGCAGACAGACCTTCGGTCGGTACGATGCAAGTAGAGACAAGGAGCTGGTTTCTAGGCCGGGTTTGGCGTTCATCGACTGAGCACACACGAAGCTTAGTCTTCTTTTTCTTTCTCCGATATCCGCATCTTTCTTGGTTTTCCCCACCTTGATTTCCCTGACTTAAACTTCGCTCCGCGGCTTTGTCCAACATCGCAAACTCGGCCTAAATCAAGGTGGGGGAAACCAAGAAAAAATGCGGTTTCCGGAGAAAGAAAAAGAAGATTAAGCTTCGTTTGTGCTCAGTCGATGAACGCCAGAGCCAACTCATTTTCAAATCTTCTTATCGTCCTACCACAACGCTACACACATCACTTTCGGCAACCTCAGGCTTTATTGATACCATGTCAGCCAAGCAGACCCTCACCTTCGTCACCGGCAACGCCAACAAGCTTCGCGAGGTCCAACAGATCTTTGCCTCCTCTCCCGACTTTCCCTTCTCGCTCGTCAACCAGGATCTTGACCTGCCCGAAATCCAGGGAACAACCCGAGATGTCGCTACAGCCAAGTGCGCGGCTGCATCCAAAGCGCTTAATGGACCTTGCATCACAGAAGACACCGCGCTCGGTTTCCACGCCCTTGGCGGTCTCCCAGGCCCCTACATCAAGGACTTCATGAAGACGGTCGGCCATGATGGACTGAACAAGATGCTCGACGGATTCGAAGATCGCACTGCTTCGGCCATTTGCACATTCGCATACTGCGAGGGACCAGGTCAACCAGTGAAGATCTTTGAGGGCACGACGGAGGGCGTCATCGTGCCTCCACGCGGACCAACTTACTTTGGCTGGGATCCAATCCTCGAGATCAAGGGCACTGGTTTGACGTACGCCGAGATGGAGCCCAAGCAGAAGAACTCGCTTTCGCACCGCTACAAGGCGCTTTCTCTGCTCCAAGAATACCTCGTCAGCAAGAGCGCCTGATGCTCAGCTGATCCTGCATCTCACCTCACCAACGATAGACAAAACATACCTCAGCATCACAGCGCAGCACAGCGACACTTTCACGGAGCGGATCGAACTTCAATTGCAAAAAGTCATGAAACTTGATCGCAGCGTCATTACTCAGTAATGGAGCAGATCAACAAAAGTTAGTCGTGGCCTAAATCTAAAGACCCAGAGCCTTCAAGTCATCACCCTTCGTGGCGGCAAGCGTGGAAGCAAGTCCAGTAGCCAGATCAGGAAGAGCAACAGCGAATGGAGCCGTGCCCGTAGCGAGCTGAACACCAGCAAAGTCGGCAAACGTTCTCGCGTAGGCCAACTCCTTTGCAAGGTCACCTACACCGTTGCTAGCAGGAAGAGGAGCAAACTGAAGCGTACTCAGCACACCAAAAGCCTTTCCAGATGCGTCCAAAAAGCCGCTCCCACTGTCACCAGGGATACCGGGGCTGACGGTAACAATGTTGTGCGACCATCCATCAGCTTCGTCCTGGACGTTGACACCGTACTTGGGGCTGAGAAGGGTGATACCTTGACGGAGGATAGAGTTGCCATAGCTGTAGACCTTTTCGAACTGGGTCAAGCCAGTCGTGCGAAGCCCAGTGGGACCGCCGAAAGTGGGCACGGTGGGGTTGACCTTGTCATGGTCCGCAGGGTCGATCAAAACGAGAGCAAGATCATTGTATGCGCATGTGTTGGCATCCTTCTCGCCGCGCTGCTGCATACGCTGCCACGAAGAATAAGCAAGCGTACCAGGCTTGGAGGCACCGGTGATGGTAACCTTGGTACCTTCAGGCATGGAAGGAGAAGAACAGCCATTGGTGTCGGTCGAACCACCCGTGCTAGCACAGTGCGCTGCTTGACCGAGATAGATGTTGTCTCCGTTGTAATAGACAAAGTTGGAAGTGCAACTGCCTGCAGTGTTTGTGTTGACACCTGGATGAATGGTGGCTGTCTTGGCGTCTGCCCAGACGGGGGCACGCTTGACGAGCAGAGGTGAGGCAGCAGCCGATGAGGCTACGGCGAGAAGGGCGACCAGCGCGTTGAAGGAAGTAGCGACCATTTTCAGGATAGGAATTGAGGTGTATATGGCTGCTGGTTGGGAGGTAGACGTTGTTCAGGTATGAAAGGGTGAAGGTGAGTTGAGGAGTGTGAGCTGAAGGCAATTGAATGCTGGCGACCACCCTCTTTATACATTCGAGAAGTCAGGTTTTCATCAAGAGATCTGCAGAGTCACCACAGTGCAACCGGCAGAACGCGAGTGAAATCGAACATCGGAGTAGCCATGAGTGCAATGGTGAGCTTCATCCGAACCAATCTGTTACTTGACTCGTTTGGTCAGACGACTCCAAGGAACGCTTAGACCGTCGATGTCGGCTGAGCATTGCAAGCGAGGCCAAGTCTTCGGGTAGGTAGCTTGGATGGCCAAAAATAATGGCTCTGCACGAGGCTTAAGCGAACAACAACGCGGGCATAGGCGAAGCTTCTTCACCTTGAGTATAACGCAGGCACTTGCTTCATCGACATCGGGCTATAGCCTCAGTTGCCGAACCTCTTCACTAGCAGCCGTTCGATGCGGACGACACTTCGAACAAAGCAGGGAGCTAGTATCGGCGCTCACAATCATGTTAGCAGCTGGGCTGGGGCCGTCGGTAACCCCTGTCAAAGAAGGGCCTAGCGAATAACCCGTTGTTCTGGCGTACTCCGACATTCAGCACAGATGCCACTCTATGGTCTCGACACAAATGTCTGCTGCAGCTACTTCTCTAGATTGGGGACCCCACCTTGCTTGACAGAAGAAAAACGAATGCAAGCGGGGCAAACACATCTTTGCCAAGAAAGCCAAACTCAGATTCGGCTCTAACCTCGGTTGACAGCTTACGCTTCTCCAGCCGAGCTTTCATGGGAACTTTTCGCGGAAAAAATACTGCAACACAGCACCTCAGCTTTGGATTCAGGGGCCCTCGGTCCATCTCTCGCATAAATTAGGTAGACTTTCACGCGTGGTTCCCGCGCATCTTGACG
The DNA here is from genome assembly GCA_037039655.1 of Pseudozyma sp. M118-08B. Lineage (NCBI taxonomy): Eukaryota > Fungi > Basidiomycota > Ustilaginomycetes > Ustilaginales > Ustilaginaceae > Pseudozyma > Pseudozyma sp. M118-08B. The sequence continues at coordinate 4,769 of JAXQGJ010000195.1, read as the reverse complement.
CTTCAAAGCTTCGTATAGGAGCGGCTTGAGCTTGTACCGATGAGCCGCTGTCGCTTGCGCGTGTATATTCGTGTTACCCCGCACTGTCAGCTGTTGTTTGCATAAGCTTCATTTAGGTAGAGCCTCGAGCTTGGCGATCTTGCAAGATGGTGGGGTCGAAGCTATGGGTCTTGCTGCGAAACGAATGTGGCCCTGGCGACGGTGATCAATACTTTCGAAGATGAGATCATCATCGCACGAGGAAAGGGGTTTAGTGTGCTGGTGCTCGGAGGCAGTGGCCTCTTGTCGCCATCATCGGGACAGCCTGCGTGTCGAAATGAAAGCCTCCAAGCGGAGTCGGGGAACGGGCGCAACAAATAGAAGCGACTCTGTCGGAGTTGGAGATCGTCAGAGAAGCGAAGGCGTGAGCGGACGATGATTCGAACTTGAGACGGATCCCCTTCATCAAGCTACTTTCGGCCGGCTATTGAGTCCTTGCAGAAAACATGAAGGTTCAAGCGCATCCTTCTTCTCCTCCCAAACGATCAGTAGTTGCAAAACACGAAGCTGATGAGAGGACATGATACAAGGCGAACAAGCTAAAGATCACAACACAGAGCATGATAACGATGGACTTATTGCTATGTGTCCATCTTACTTGTTGCTGTGTGTCCATCAAGACTGCCAAGACAGCAAGTTGGTTGCACGGCCGGGCTCATAGAACGGCTGTCGAGGGAGCTGCTATTCAGTGAATGCGAAACGTGTCGACGAACGAAGGACCTCCCGATGATCGCACGATGACCGTCAGAAGAACCCTCGATAGGCTCGGTGAAATTCAAGGCCGTTCTCGAGACCCTGACTTGATGTCGCTTGCTTGCTCCACGGCGAGAAATTGAGAAATCTCGCGAATTTCACTCTGTTTTTAGCCGGTTTTCTTGACGATTTCGGACCGCGGATTTGCCGCCGTTTCGGAAGGAAGAGAAGCGAAATGCGAAAATGCGAAATTTGTGGAGAAAAATAGTCATTTTCGCTCGATACGTTCTTCGGTCAACTCGGCTGGTCAGTGAGCTCTGACTTCTTTCCCACCAACAACCAACACGCATTCGTCTCATATGCCCTCATTCATTTGCATGTACCGATCACTAGCAGCTTGCTCTCGAACCGGCCCGCTCACATCTCCGACAAGACCCAATCTGTAGTTTTGCAGGCGGAGGACAAACTCAATTATCAGCATCGCTGGACCTCACGATCGGCATCTTTGGAAGCCGGCATCGCAATCAATATCGTCTCGCGCTTCTCTTTGATCTTAACGCAAGCCTGCTCGGTGCTATTACACCAATATGGATCTCAAGATCCTCAGCACCACTGTCAACGACATCTTCCTCAGTCCACAAGTTCGATCCGAAAACGAGACTCCAGAGGATGCCGAACCAGCCATCGTCCAAGTTATCATTCAACTCAGCATCCCAGCCAACTACAATCCGCCTTCCAAGCTCTCGAGTCTCACCGCAAGCCTCGTCGGCTACGAGTCCATTGGCTTCCCTAAGGGAGGATTTGAGCAAAATCAGCCTTACTACAACAAGAAGAACATTGCATCTGCTACCGACTTGAAGCTCGCTGCTGGGTCAATATACCAGTTCGAAGTATCATTCAGTGTCGATCACAGTACTGCGCCCTATCAGAGATGCAAATATGGAAGGCACCATCAGAAGGTATAGGTGAAAGCTACCTTTCCTGGATTGTTGGGCAAGAAGACGTTGCTGGCGGAAAAGAACATGTTCTTCATCCAAACGGTAGCAGCGACAGGGTTCTTGCCGTACTATCACGTTCATCGATCAGCAGAAGAAGGCTTGGGTCCGATCTTTCTCGGTGTACGAACGCAACATTTGACCGTAGGAGGCTACTTGCGGATCACGTTCTCGCTTGATAGTCCGAGTCCAACGCTTCAACTGCATTCCCTCAAGTTGGCGCTGTTGCAGCAAACGACGCTCAAGTCTCGTATCCGGCGCAACTATATGGAATTCCCACCAGCGGAAAGGATAACGTTCTTCGAGGCGGGACCGGAAGAGCTCAAAGCTTGCCTCAGCCATTCTGATGAAGAAGGTGGATTGGACGGACTTCTTGCGCTCGCCAAAGAGCAGCAGCAGCAACAACAACAACAGCAAAGCAATGCAGCAGGCTCATCGTCATCCACCGCTCAATTCAATGCATACTCGTCTCTACCCCTCGGGCAGTGCAACTGGGTCGCTCGAATCCCAAACGATGCCGAAGCACGAGCCTCCACCCTCCCTGGATCCGATTGCGCCATTGGCATGGCCCACGCACTTGAACTCAACATCCAATACTCCGATCCCTTGCTCGGCGACTCCGATGTCCGCACATACCGTGCGTCCTGGGGCCTTATCCTACCCTCCTGCGCATGCCGATGGCAAACCATGCGTCTACCCTCATACACCATCGAAGATGCCAACCCAGTCCCTAAAGTCTCGCGAGACTTTTGGGCAGGCAGGAACGAACACGAATCATTCACCCAATGCGTTTGCGGAGAAGACCTCGAAGTGTTGCTCGAGATGGAACAGAATGCAGCCAGCGAAAGCGAGGTTCAAGCGAGTAGCGAGATTTGGAGGGAGATGCTGAGTCATCGTTTGCAGCAGAAACTTTTGAGAGGTAGAGGTAATGGAGGGAGGAGCGAAAGCGCCAGTCCGAGTCTTTCGAGGATTATGTCGAGGAGAGGTAGTAGTGAGGACGTTTCGACTGCTTCTACTGCTTCCGCTGCAGCGGGGGGACGGGAGAGGGGTCGATCGCAAGCCCGCGACAATTTCGGCTCTGGATCGCCATTGACCACTCCGACAGACGAAAACGTACGTTTTGGCCTCATTGACGCAGATGATGAGCTAGAATTCGAGATGCAAGCTCGTGAAGTGTTACGAGATCTTCAGTTGGACGAAGACGACTATCAACGCGAATGGGATCGTCTCAATGATCTTAGAATGAGGAGGAATAAGGCAAGAAACGAATACACGAGCGTCCCTCCAAGTCCGAGCAACATTGCAAGCGAGAGGGATAGGCAGAGACAAAGATCAACTTCGGCCCACCCAGCACTGAAGTTTTTCCAAAGAAGATCGGCTAGTAGTAGTAATAGTAGGAATAATAGTAGACCGGCTACTCCGCCAAGTCCAAGAGAGAGCCAAGCGGGAACAGGGGCGGGGGTGGAGGCGATACAGGAGGCGACGCAGGAGATGGGGTTGGAGGACGGGTCGGGGAAGGCGAAGTGATCTTAATGGTAATAACAAATCGCAATAAGACGCTTAGGGTGTAACTGTCGTCAATGTTAATCACAGCGTAATTGTGGTACAAAATGCAGGTCCAAAGCGCAAACCAAGCGGTCTTGAAGAATGTGCATCGATGATGTATTACAGAAGCCGATGAAGTGAGTGAGCGAATGAACGACTGAAGACAAGATGTGCTGAGTGACAATGCCCTCATTAAGCGTCCGTGGGCGGGTTCTCAGCCTTATACTTCTTAGCCCAATCAATGAAAGCATGCACGTCATGAGCAATCTCACCGGGCATCGCCATTTCCTGCATCATTGTTGGGATTCTACCCCTAGTATCCGACTGACATGACATTTTCCAATCGACCACCTTTGACCCGTCCTCTTTCTGTGCTTCTGAGATTGCTTCGAAGGACGAGTAGACGGCGCGTACTTTCGGTGCTGTCTCTGGAGTGTCTGGATGCGATACGGGGAACTGAAGCACCACAAGCGATCGGTTTAAGTCGCTATCAGCGTGAGGAGGCGTGATGGTACGCGTTGGATCACGAATCCAAGCCAGTGTCTCTGCCTCGTGTGCTTCCGAATACGGCTCTGCATGAGGTGGAAGATCGATCGTTAAGAGCATTTGTACAAAGTCCCTATCCGCCGTAACGATGGGGAGTTTATAAGCATTGTGCCAGATCTCGGCCTCGTCAGGTTTGATTTTGGCTACGCAATCCGTCTGAACAATATCCTCAATGTAGAGCTTTTCGTAGGTCGAATGCTGGAAGCGAAGGTATCGCCGAAAGTCGTCGTAGGTGAGTCCGCATTCGGGTCCGTGTTTGGATTCGCGTAGATGCCAGCCTTTCTTGGCGATCTGCTTGATAGGACTTGCGAGGAGTTTGCATTGCACATCACCGCCCGATGCAGTGTTGAAGGATTTGGTCTTCTTCCATGTGGGAGTGCTACGGATGAAGGAGAAGGCTGAAGAGATGTAGTGTGCGAGAAACTCGGCGTATTCAGGAGTGTCAGCGGCCGGGATGGAGGAGAAAGGGATTTCGAGAGCGGCAAAAGGCGCCCTGGTGGATGCGTCGGTCATTGTCCTCAAGGTCCGCGGTATGGTAGCTGAAGGATGTGATGGCGGTACAGAGCTAAGATGGAAGAAGTAGCGAGCGATGGGAACGCTTGAAATAGGTAGTCGCCGAAAGTTGGTCAGCGAGCAACACTGCCCCATGCACAGGAGAAGCTCTCGTATGATTTTCGTCGGCGGCTCGACACGAGACCCTGGCGGCGTTGGGTGGATGCCAGATTTTTGATGCACTCCTGCAGCTTGAGCGAGGTGACCAAAGCGCGGCTTGGGCCGGCGGTCGCCTTTTTATTTCTTGGACCCCTACGTCAAGCAAGAAACCCCCATTTAGAAGCAGCGAACAGCTCGCTCCGATGCGCCGATAGTTTCGGTATACAGTCAACTCGCGATCTTTGAATATCTTTGGGCGGAGGCCAATTCCATTCATTATATGAATTATTTATTTATTGA
>JAXQGJ010000194.1:0-25334 GCA_037039655.1 Pseudozyma sp. M118-08B | reverse complement strand
CTGTGTACGACGCTTCGAGATAGACCGTGCAAGTAGGCTCTAGTAAGGACAGTAGGGTTTGCGAAAGCCAATGAGACAAAGGTAGAGGATTTAGGGAAGGCCGACAAGCTCTGAAGTGGAGAGAAGGGTAAGGCGGAGTTTGAATTCCCAGTGGATTTTTGACAGGCGAGATCTGCACAGTGACCTCCTCGGTTCGCTCGTTCGTTCGTTTGGCATAGTTGAGGAATCGCCGGCATCCCAAGCGTTGCTCAGTCCTAGCAGCAACGCTGAGCGCACGCCCTACAAAGCAAAATCAACCTACATTGGAGCGAGCATTCGTCCTACGGTATGCCGACTCTCCGCACCGCATGATTGTGTCGATAAAGTTGCCGGTGACCACGGCTTTTGTCGATCTGGGGTGGAGTAGATTGCCGTTCTTGTGTGGGGAGAACATCGTCCATATAAGGCGAGCTTGTGCGACGTTTTATCTTCTTGCTACCCTTCCTTCTTCATTCAACCACACCGCCTTGAAGCAAGGACTTTTTTCAACATGCGGCTCTTAAGCATGGCCTTGCCCATGGGCATGCTTACCACGGCCCTCGCCTGCGGTATCACTGCATCCCCGGTCTCACACCCCTTTGGCGATCATGTTTTCTCGACCCGCTACATCAACTCTTCCTCTTCTTCCGCCCCGGTCCCAGACTTCACCTCTGCCCCGATCTCCAACATCTCGCTCTACGCCAATGGTTCGCTCTTCTACCACTGGCGTCCTCGGGCGCACTTCATCCACCCTTCCAACCAGCTAGGTGACCCAACCGCCTTCTGGATGACTTCCAATGGCACAGCCCATATCACCGCGCTGTACTCCTACCTTCGCGGCACAGGAAACGCTTCCCTCTCGACTTCTGGCTTTTCCGGCTCCACCACACAAGACTTCTTGCAGTACGAAGATCTCTCGGGCTGGGAGAATCCAGTGCAGATGGGACCTGGAAACGAGGTCGACTACATCGCCGACTTCGATGGTGGTGTAACGGCGGAAGGATACAAAGGTTTGCCTACACTCATCTGGACAGCAGTAAAGGGACTACCCATCAGTTGGACCATCCCTTACAAAGACGGCTACGAGTCGCAGGCGCTAGCGTACTCAGAAGACGAGGGAAAAACTTGGATCAAACTCGACGGAGGCGCCAATGTACCCGTCATTCCACGTCCGCCTTACTCTGGAAACGTCGTCACGGGATTCAGAGACCCTTTCATCTTCCAAAACGCTCAATTCGACCGCCTTCTCAACCTCTCAACCAGCGGATCCGAAAAGATGAGCTATGTGAGCGTATCTTCAGGCTTGCACCCGGCAATGCCAGGCTTACCGGGAGTTGAATTCGATGAGGCAGGACCTAGAGTATGGCTGTACAAGCAGAGCGAACCGGGAAACTGGCTCAACTGGACCTTTTGCGGTCCACTGTTGCAGTCCACCATCAATACCACTTTCACCACCCCTGGTTCGGGTTGGGCAGCAACAGATTACAGCGATGGAAACAACTACGAAACTGCCCAAGTCACCAATCTCGACTTTTCCGGTGACTCGGGACTCGAAGGTACAGGTCTAGCTTTCATGTCTTTCGGTGCGGAAAGCAATCACACCCTGATGCTTTATCGAATGGGTCATTGGAAAGCTAGCTCCGGCATCGACGCTACGCCTGTCAACGCTACTCTAGCCGACGGTGTTGTGGGCAGCAACGCGGGTGTCGAGATGGAGACGGCACTGGAAGGCGTGCTTGATTGGGGTCTGGCTTACGCCTGCACTGGTCTAAGAAACACGAAGGACAAAAGGAGATTGGTGTATTGCTGGATCAAGGAAAACTTTGCTGATCAAGACGCAACCAAGTTTGCCACTCAGTACATTTCGTCTTTGACGCTACCGAGGCAGCTTTACGTCAAAAAGATCGAAGGGGTGGTCAATAACGAGTTGGTGTTGCAGAATGCAAGTTGGGCTATCCTGAACAGCTCTATCACTTCCTCATCGTCTTCTTCTTCGGGAGACATCCAGACGATCTCTGTGGAGCAGTTCAAGACCTCGTCTGCAGCGAAAGAAAACAAGACGGTAGATTTGGTCATGTTGGGAATCCAACCAGCCGAAGAGTTGGCCGCATTCAGATCCGGCGCCAACGACTCATTCCATCTCGACTCGCCTTCTTCCATCTGCTTGTCTGCTGCCAATTTCACTTCCAACACCAACACCTCCTCTTCTTCTTCGTCAAATAATGCTACAGGGGGCATCGAAGTGCGAAACGCCATTGCATCGGGCACCAACACCTCCCTCATCAACGAGCTCTTCCTCCCGCTCCCCCGCCATCCTGGTTCAAAGCATTTCGAACTCGAAACAACCATCCACTTCCCTCTCTCTTCGCTCCGCAACACCTCGACCAATTTCGCTGCAGGTGTATCGATTCTTCGCTCCACACACGAAGACATCGCCATCGTCTATCAACCCGCCAACGAGAGCGTTATCGTTCAACGTCGTACCGCGCTTGGCCCTGATTCAGTGGGCACGACGCCCGAAGTGGGCAAGTTGAGACTCTGGCAACTCTCCTCCAATTCGACCGATACGGTGGAGCCGTTGACAATGAGGGTCTTTGTTGACGGATCAGCGATCGAAATCTACATTAACGACGTGTTTGTCCTCACCACTCGTGGATACTATTGGTACGAAGACAGCACGAGGATCGGGTTCGTTTACCAAATTCCCCACTCGAACAGCAGTAGCGAATCAGAGCAAGGGGTAGAGGTCACGTTCAGTAACACGACTTGGTGGGAAGGTCTGATCGACGCTTACCCGAACAGACCGAAGGATAAACAGCAGTTGATCAACCAAGCTATCGGCTACCCTGAGCCGAGCGACAATCCTAATGCGGAGGGAATCATCTATAACGGTACTGGCCCAAGTCCGCCTTTCCCCAATCTCGGATAGGCAGCTCCACAATCACTCATGTATCGCACAATACAGCAATGTACAAGAGAGCGTTCAAAGCAGAGGAGAGATGATGCGAAATGTACTTTATTGTCCTTTGATTGAGATGGTGTTTGCCGTTATCAGCGATACAGACTCGTTCTTGCCACGCTAAACTGCGATCAGCAGCCAGGATGAGTCAGACGGTTCTTAGGGATTCTATCCTTAGGGAACCTTGAGATGTTGTTGTTCTGGTAGACGTCGCTATGTCTACACTCGCCGCGTATCAACAAGAGTAAAAAGCACAAGTGCGTCAGTACTACTTTCCTTCCGTAAGAAACATCACTAGAACAAGAGCAGGGAACGCATGCTTACCTCTCAATATACTTGCGAGTGGGAAAATCTTGCGGATCGCACGAAACACGATCCTTCCTACCATCGCGTTGATACATCCGAACATAATCCACCTTCATCGTACCCGGAAACTCGAGCTCCCTCCACACGGGAGGCTGGAAGTTGTACGCCATACCGACGTTGAGGATCATCGACTGTTCCACCACAACGCAATAGGAACATTGTTAGCGATGCCTACCGACAGGAAGATGAGGCGCTGATGAAGCGTTGAGAGGGGGATGCAACTTACCATAGGTTCGCGCGGAATCAGCCTTCTACTGACATCCAACTCCGGCACCCCCGTCAGCGCACTCGCCTTGAGCGTCCAGGTAGGCTGATCATCAATATACCACGTCACATACGCATCGCCTTCACCATCCAACCCTTTCCCATCACCCTTCATATCCGGTTCCCACTCCACCGCGAAATTGACGAACGTCGCCCCCCTACTCCGCTGATACGCTTTACTCGGAATAGCACTCAACGCCGACACCGATTCCTGCAACTCGTTTCCATGGTACCCGTTAATCTCGGTCGTATCCTCGTTGTGAATGATATAGTCGGTACCGCTGCGATTGTTGTAGAAATAATCCACGTCGAAAGGTGCCACCTGTAGCGATTGCGAGCTTAAGCCGCCTCTTGCGCCAATGGTCGCCTCCAACATGTCCAACTCTGGCGAGCTCCTCGCCACATCATTATGCGGTCCTGGGTGATCTTCGCCCGGACAAGTGCACGAGGGGAATCTCAAGCCCGGCAGGTACGACAACTTGTTGTGAACCTGGTAACTAAACTGACCATGCGCCTCAATCGCATGAGCCGGTCCACTCCCGTTCACCCACGTCTGATTAGGCAAGCTACCCGTATCGCAACCCGCATAACTATACGGCCAAATGCCTTCATTCGCCCCATTATACCCCGGCCTACCCAAGTTCCCCATCAACCACAACCCAGGCCAATACCCCGCTACATTCGAACTACCCGGCAATTGCGCCCTCACCTCCATGTACCCACCTGTAAAACAGGCCTTGTTCCAACTCTGCAACATTCCCGATCGAAAGTTGAGATTGTGCGTCTCCTTCTCCTCGAACGAAATCTGCAAATACCCATCGTCGGTCGTATTGATCGCTTCGGGCGTATAATACTCGTAATCGTTCGTGCCGCTGTACCACCCATTGAAACCTTGCCAAAACGGATCCTCTCCTGGCCAAAACGTTCTACCGGGCGTATTGAATTCGTCGCTGAAAACGAGATGCCACTTTGTATCATCCACCGGTGACGTCCTGTTATACGCCGACTCGGGAGTCTCCTGATCGATTAAGCCCCTCTTCATCTGGGTAGGGAAGGGAGTAAGCTTGTTCGTCGTAGACAAACTCGAACTCGTCATTCCCTCGCCTCCCTTCCTCAGTTTGCGTACTTCAATAATCACCGGATATCCCAAAAACAACATCAACAAGCAACCCAAAATCAGCAGAAGCGTACCCACGTTCAAAATTCCCCTCGCCGAAGTCAACGAATAGCCCCTCCCAGCACCCGCTCTTTGCTGCGAAGAGTGAGGTTTATTTTCGTGCAACCAATCGTCCTCGTCGGAATCGTAGCCATAAGTCGAGGGGCCTAGAGCAGCGGCGTTGTTGCCGCGCTTAGCGAACCCGGCCTTCTCCGCTAGACTGCTAGCACTGCTGTACTGCGATGAATGAACGCTGTTCTCCGCCGAAGAGCCCGCACCGTTCTGGTAAGCTGCCAGGAATCTCGGTCCACGATCACTGCCACTGACGGTTGACTGCGAAGTGGTCGAAAAAGTATGCATCGTAGCCGTAGCTGTAGCAGTTCCTCGGCCAGGTTGGACAATGTTCGAGTGCGAAACGTTGGGTGAAGGGTTGCGCTCACGGCGGAAGGGACGAGAATAGTTGCCTCCAGCGTCGGCTTCGACGTGATTGTCTGCGCTTGGGTCTGGGCTGAAGAGTCCTTCCTGTTGGTGTTGATTCTGTCTCATGCTGGAGTGGTGATGGGAGGCAGCAGGAGTGGTGAGCGGCTGATAGGCGTTGCCTCCGCCGCCTGCTTTGGATCGAGCCATCTTTGTAGTGATCTCACTTTTGGACAGCGAGAAGAGGGTTTGGAAAGCTGGAAAAGATGAAGTCGAGAAGATAGTGGCTCTCGAAAGAGAGAGGAGCTTGGGATTGGAGAGTTTCAAGCCGTTTCATCAAGCTCTATGTGTTGACCTATCCAAAATTGACCGGCCGCACTTCATTTCCCTGTCGGGTAATCTCCGTAGCAAGCTCCTGCAAGGACTTGATCGAAGGTCAGTTTCGCTGGCTTGGCTGTCTCTTTTCATCACGGCGACTTCGGGCCATCATCCGCCTAACCAACGAGGTCCTTCCTAAACCGAAGCTTGGCCAGCCATCCTGCCAAGCCCCACGGCACTCTCTCCTTACCTTTTGCCTTTGCCGTAGCCGCAGGGCGCCTCCTTCGGTCTAGATAGATACCCGCATTGTTGGAAGTCTTGGCATTTCTTTGCCAGCGCAAAGGCGATTCCTATGTGAGCCTGCATCCTGCGGGTGGAAAGGTGGCTTCGAAACTTCGGAATGCCGACTCTTCCGAAGTGCAGTTAAGACGCGCCTTCGCGCTACTACAGTACTCTCGCTGTACTTGACGTGACATGCATGCCAAGAAAAATTGGACCTGCATGTCAAGAGGTTCGGCTATGAAAAGAAAATGATCTGCAGCGAGGATTTGAGTGTGCCAGCTGTCGCGGTAAGTTGCTCCTTTAGCCACACTGCCACGAAGATCTGTAGGTTGCTTTTGCTCTCTCTTCCTTCTCTCGCTTCTTCATCCTGAGCACAAAGTGCAGGGGAGAGGAGTGACAAGAGGGAGATTGGAAGGATCGACATTCTCGGCTGCGTTGGGCCCGACCGCATGGTTGTGCAAGATGCGGTTGGAGGATAGCACCGGTGAATTTTTTTCTTCCTCCTTCTTCCCTCTGTCGCGTTCGCCGAAGCCAATGTGATGCTGATTGAGCACCGCACCGACATTCCGAGCCACGGAGGCCCGACATCAATGTCAGCCGTTGTGTAGGGTGCTTGACGCGGCAATGCAAGAGATCAGCCTAAAAATTTTCTGTGGCTATCACGCACACACATACACATAGCATACGATGCGTACTGTACTTGCAGATAGTCATGCGTTCAACGTGATTTTGGATCGAGCGAAAGAGAAAGAGAGATCTGCGCGAGGAAAGCCCGAGTGAGCTGCAAGTCCGAACAAGGGAAGTCGCCGGCAAGAGCGAAGGTCGATAATGCAGGAAGTGTCATGAGCGCGGGTGTTGCTGTGTGATTGTAGAGAGGAATGAAAAGGCGGAGGCCGGTGGTGGAGCTCCGTTCCTCCGTGCCCACGACTTGTAAGCGGGTGTCTTGTGCTTTGCACTCCACCATCTCATCCCTTTCGATACAGAACACGCTCTCCTCACACTGTTCTACGTCAACTGTAACACGATTTACAGAGTGTCGACTTACAATGTTGCTCACAACGACCCTCCTCGTCTTGGCGATACTGAGCTTCGTAGCGACCCAATCGACCTCCGGCCAATTCGACGACTTGCTAGATGACCTGGCAGGAACATGGAGTACTGGTAGCGGAGCCGTAAGAACTGGACCGGTAAGTTCTTCTTTCCACTCACACTGTTCTCAAGTTCTTAGAAGTTGACAACGAGCTTAAAGATTCTCTTTGACTCTCGCCTTTCTACGATGAATAGGGATTCTGGAACCCACGCAGACAGCAATTCACCATCCCACGCTCAGCCGGTCGTTCTTTCAGTTTCACAAAAGACGGATTTTGGGAAGAGGCCATCTTTCAGTGGAGTAACGATCGTAAGTTGTGGGAACTCCCTTCTCGTCGACCGCTTCAGCTACTTTCAGTATATACTTACGCTTTTTCCTTACCCTCGTTGACGGCCGGGTGATGGGCTTGACAGCAACGTACCCAGAATGCGTATCAGCAACTCTTCTCTGGCAGCACGGCAACTTTTCCCTCAACCCTCTCAACGGCACTCTTCGCATGGATCCTTTCTGGGGAGATGGCTTCCAATCCCAATGGATCGGTTGCGACACTACCGCCTCGGCGAATAGCAACAATACACAGGCTCCTGTAGCGAGCTACAACCAGTATGTCTACCCCGCCCCCTCCTTTCTTGTTTCCCTCTCCCTTTGAGATGCGATGATACTGACGTTTCTTGCGTTTCGTCGCGGTGCAACCCTTTGACAGGATTGAGTTCTACGAAACGCCGGCAATTAGTTTAGACTCGCATTACGGAGTGGCAAGTTGGAAGTTGGAAATGGCTCAGTTGAGTGGGGAGCCGTTGAATCCGATGTGGAAGGTGTTGAATCCTCCGTCGATGTTGCCTACTGATGTGCTGCATATTAGGGTGAGTAGCCGGTGTCGAGATGGAGAGCTTTTGAAGAAGGCCTGGCTGATAGACTGACGCTTTTCCTTTTCAATCTTGGCTTGACATTTGCTTTCGCAGAGATACGGACTTGAATGATCGCCCTTCTTGCCATGTCTAAGTTTGAGACTGGTTCACGTTCGCCTTGAGATCGATAAACAATCGTTGCAAAACTTAGAAGGATCTATAATACATAATATGCTTGCTATTCTATACGTCTTCCATCTACCTCATGGCCCTTCTCAAGGGTAGCTGTACGGGTAGCCATTGTAAACATTCGTCCTGTTGCCGGTGAAGCAAACCCTAATACCATCCATCCACCCTGCCGCATCAGGATCATTGTACGTTCCAATCGGTACACCTTTCAGTGTCTCGTACAGGTTCATATTCAAATCGATACTAGTCCAAGCATTCGCATCTCCGAAAATGGCACTAAACTCCCCTGCCGGGCCCTTGATCTTCGCTTCGGCACCACACCAATTGCTCGTCATGCTGGACCACAGGTTTTGGTTGACGCTATCGGTGACAGCGACGCTCGAGTTGACAGCTTGTGACATGTTGATGAGTGGCAAAGCGAAGATGGGGGAAGATTTGTTGAATTGTGCACCGCACCAGGTGGTGGTTTGCTCACCTTTCCAGTAGGGTTGGAAGGCGGTGGCTTGCATGGTGAAGCACGTGCCGAAGGGGTTGTTGTTGGGTCCGGTTCCATTCCAAAAGGGGGGATCGTAGGAAGAGGAGGAGCTAGTGCCGAGGCGATCGCGGAAGACGACGAGGGGAGCAACGATGGCAGCGATAACGCACGAGGCGATGATGAGGAACCAGAACCATCCTCGTCGGTAGAATGGTTTGGTGGGTGGCGTTACTTGCGGTTCGTCGGAGAAGCCGCCTGCAGCAGCGTGTGTGGGGGTGGAAGGAGACTCGATGAACGATTCGTCTGATGCACCCATTTTGGTGATAGATGCGAGAGGAGTGGCGAGAGTTCCCGCTGGTATATGGCTGGTGTGGGCTGAGTGAGATGTGGCAAAGCTAAACCGTCAAATGTTGATGATGACCCTTCGAGCTTGAGACTGAGCAAGTTGCTTTAGTGTCGATGTCGAAGATGGTAGGAAGGGGGTGACGGTGTAGTTGATATCGATAGGATGGAGCGAAGGATGATTTGATGATGAGAGCGCGTGTCTAGTAAGCCGAAACGGAGGCTCCCTTCAAGAATGAGAGGGTTGAAGTCGATTGACAGGAAGTCGGCAATGCAACACGTTTCGATAGTTGTCCTGCCCAAGCGTATACGGCGATGGTATTCCTGTTGAAAGGTCGAAGTCTGATCCGGTTGTGTGGAGAAGACTCAAAGCAAAGCAAGCAAAGCTGACGATGAGCACGCCAAGCCTCTTGGACCTCGAAAAGTGACGATGATGGCAAAGGCGCTTGCTATCTTTATCGCTTGTGTCAAATATGAAATTGGGCATGACATGGGGCGTAACTCCAAGCACGCACGCACGCGAGATTGGGTCATGCAGACAAATTCCTTACGCCGCGCAAAAACGACGTCTTCGCGCCGAGCAGCAAAGTAAGAACTCGCCTCTGCCTCGCTTACGTCTAACTTTACGGTTTTACAAATATTCCGGAGACGACGGAAAAGACTGCTGCACAATAGCCCAGACGTGAGTTGATTTCTTGTGCTGGCTTGGCATTCCTTCTTGTGAAATCGCCGTTGGCGAGGTGTGGATCTGGCCAAAGTGACGCAGCTAAGAAGCCATACCTACGTACCGGGTCGCACACCATCAGAACGTGGACAGGCTTCTCTTTCACTGGCTCGGATTTCGTACTCAGCTGCACCGCCTTTTCTGCAATCCGCATGGTGCAACGATATCGAAGGTCGACGACCACGTCGGTCCATGTGTCCTGACCATGCGTTTGCTATCCTTTCGCGACATCGTGAATTGTACGTGCTGTGGACGATGGTTCTCGATGATCATTACCCTAGGGACTCTTGTTCATTGCCCGAGACAAGGAAAATTAGCAAGCGAGATTAAAGGTGGAGACGACAAGTCGATCCGGGGCGCTTGTCGAAGCTTCGGTTTCTCGTTGCTGACGCGGGTTGAAGATGAGCACAGCCTGATGACTTCACTGCATTAACCTCATCAGATAGCGTAGAGCATCGTCAAAATCTTACACCATGCCGCCGAACGAGCCATGTGTCATATCGCCGATAATTTGGTCAGTTATCCCGATGTCCTGTGAGGGAAGAGACGGAGAAAGCCGAGTGAACACCACCATCTTGTTGGTAGAGCCCAAGCTTATAAGCGGTGCAGCGAAAGATCGAGAAAAAGCATTCTGCAGCTGCAGTCACCAGAAGCGCGATGCACGCTTCCCGATCGAGCCACCGAATTGCTCGTGCTGAATTCAGTGCGTTCGGAAGTGATCCGCTCGTGGATCGGAGGCTGCGAAAAATGAGCGCGTCTTCAGTCAGCGACTTGAACTCAAGAGGATCGGAGTTGCACAACACGCTGCTACTTGTTTGCAAATTCGACTGGTGTTGCAGCTTCTCTGCGTCATTCTGCACGATGGCCCTGTCACATGCGCCTCCACCCTACAATCTTGCGCACGGCCTTCTGTTCGACGCCAGGAGGATCCGATCCATCCATCAGCTTTCCCCCACGGCCGTGCTTGCCTTAAAATCGCTTATCGAGGGTGGATCAGCTTCTTTCTCAAGTCACATCGCTGTCTTACGAAGTTATGGAGTGACGGTCAAGTTTTATGGACAGCATTTGCTCGATGCTTGAGAGTGTGCCTAGAAAAGGAAAGATGACCGTTCGAAAGCGACTCTCTATCGCAGGTCACGAAGCCTAGGCCACGCGCGAACCAATTCAGCGATGCGATGCAATGCAATGCGATCTGGACAGAAACTAGCAAAGGAAAAGGTGGGGGGAACACTCAGCCAAGCGGCAATGTGACGAGGGTCCGCAGCGAGTCTTCCAGCAATCATTCTGCCTCAGCGGTCAATTCTTAGATGCTGTGTGTAGAGTTCTGTGTCTCTCAATCGATTGCTTGTGTTGCGGTGAATCAGCCTCGCCTCTTGTCCTTCGTCTTCTGTTCTCTGAGCTGACACGCTCAGACCATCCGCAAACCGTCATTCATCGACGCTTCCTTCCCTGTTTCCCTGACGAAAATCAGACTTCCGCCCTGTCTCGCCTGCTACCCGATCCGCACCTGCACATCGCTACCCTTCCTTCTTGCCCTTTGCTTCACTTCCCGCGTCTTGAGAACTTGAGAACGTAACGTGAGCTTCCGCTGAGTGTGCTGAGCTTCTGATTAAATAGCCGCCGACGCTTTCCATCTTCGCTCTTCTTGCTTCTCTTCTCCCTTCTCCCAGCAAAACGTCTATAGCTTTCTCCCTGTACCTTCCTCGTCCATCCGACTACTCTACACAACATGCCTTTCGTTATCGACCTCAAGGGACAGACCATCGTCGTTACCGGTGGTAACCGTGGTATCGGTAAGTCATCATTCAGAGACGCCACTAGACTACAGGATCGCGTAGCAAAGGCAGAGGTGGGAGAGAACACTCGTCAGCATCGCGGATGTCTTTCCATTGGCTTTGCGATTGTCTGACGACGACCATTGGACGGTTGTTGTAGAGATTCTCTCAAAGCATGAAAAGCTATGCTGTCTTGATGTGCTCGCCTGCGAATCGGCAGATCAGTGGATGCTATAGCGACCAGAAACTACAGCTTGAAACAGTTCACTGACGAAGTCGTATTTCTCTCTCTCTTCTCACTCTCACCTGCTCTGCGAACCTGCTCCACATACGAATGATGTCTCGCGCATTTGCTACAACGTTGCTCTATCACTCACAGGTCTCGCCATGAGCAAGGCTGTCGCCAACGCTGGTGCCAACGTTGCCATCCTCTACCGCTCGCACCCCAAGGCACAGGAAGCCGCCGAGGAGGTTGCCAAGGAGTTTGGCGTCAAGGTCAAGGCCTACCAGTGCGATGTCGGAGATGCCGATCTCGTCAAGAAGACCGTCAAGCAGGCCAACGAGGAGCTTGGCCCCGTTACCGGTCTCCTTGCCAACGCCGGTGTTTCCGTCGTGAAGCCCGCCGTCGAACTTACCGCCGACGACTTCCGTTACGTCTACGACACCAACGTTCTCGGTGTCTTCAACTCGGCCAAGGCTGTCGCCCAGCACTGGATCGAAACCGGCTTCAAGAAGGGTTCCATCGTTATCACTTCCTCCATGTCGAGCGAGATCTACAACCAGTCCGGTCTCAACGAACCTTTGACCCAGGTCTTTTATAACTCGTCCAAGGGTGCCGTTACCAACCTCGGCAAGTGTCTCGCCGCTGAATGGGCCAAGCACAGCATCAGGGTCAACATCCTGGAACCTGGATTCTGCAACACGGAGCAGACCTCGGGTATGGACAAGAAGGTCAGAGATTTCCAGGCCTCCAGCATCCCCCTTGGCCGCTTCTCGGAGCCTCACGAACAGGCTGATCCCGCTGTATTGTTGCTTTCGGACAAGGCTAGCTACTTGACCGGAAGTGTCATCCGCCCGGACGGTGGTTTCACCATCTGGTAAAGCATTGCTTTGCCACGCAGGTCGGAAGAGTCGACCAAGGTCGTACGATGAAATCTCCATGATTGATACCATGTCTTCTTAGTCTGATGAACGTAGCTTGGGCGTGCGAGAGACATTTTGAGAGTCTTGGTTGAGAGCCTAACAAGAGCTGATGAGTCGGCCAAATTCACGCGGGGTTGATAGCAAAGATACTGAAAGAGACCGAGCAAGATCGTCGTGAGAACAGGCAAAATCACATTCACTCACCTAAGGCACAGTGTAGAAAACGGTTACAGTTTACACAATCTTCTTTTGAGACGCTACAAACTACAAAAAGCTAACAAAACCACCGGTGCAGAGAACAATGAAAATGCAAAGTGGTTACTTGCATCTAGCGTGGACGATGGCCGGTCCGTGCTCGTCGTACTCCTGTTTGGAGATCCAAAGTTGATGGAAAGTGCCCAAGCTAGCTAGGATGCTTCCGCCGAGCCAGGATGAGTGTCTGCGTTCGGTTGTGTTACCTGGTGAATGGATCTTGGTTTTTTGGTTGGGAGCTTTGACGCCGAGTTCGTAGCTGAGACGATCGACGAGGCCTGGGATGAGGGAGGATCCGCCTACGAGGACGATGTTGCCATAGAGCGAGGCGCGCGAATCAACGTCGACGGCATTGATGGAGGAGATGACCATGTCGGCTAGTCCGACGCTCGATTTACCGCCTGCAGCCGAGACTGCTGCTGAAAGGTCAATGCCGGCAGATGGATCAGTAGCGGTGGAAGAGGAGGAGGGGGTGGAAGAAGGATGCAAAACCGCACCAAAGCTTTCCGACGAATTGATACCATTCCAGAGCGAAGGTGTGAAAAGCAGTTCGGGTGCCTTCAATCGCTCCACACCAAAAGCATCGTTGTATCCATCCGGGAACTCGTACATCCTTCCACTCCTGAACTGAGCCTGTTGTTCATCCCAAGGAACCTCCAGCACCTGTGCTACGCTCTCTTTGAAATCGTTCACCACCCTATTCGTATGATATGCCCGGAACGAACTCGTACCTGCATCCACCCTCTCCTGCCTTAACACCACATTGGCATTTGCCCCCGGATCAACCGCACTCCTCGATTTGATCAAATACTGCGGTGTAACTCCCGAAAATCCTCCCGCTTCGCCACCTCTACCATGGCTCAAACTCCACAACAACGCCCTGTTAATCGCATCTCCTCCATTGTTATGCCTGTTGATCCCCTTCCTCAAGATAAACCCATCCACAATAGGAATGGTACTGACACTACTAGCTCCCAGGTTGATCAACAAACTGGTCGGCTTGCCCGCAGCGAAACTGCTCAAAACGCTCCTGTTGGCCAAGTAGAACGCGGGGCTACCCAGCGTTTCAAATGCCAACTCGGTCAACTTCTCCCTCGAATCACGCGAGTTCCAAGCGGGCTCCGTCAAGAGCAACGGATGCTCAGCTGGATTGCACGACAGCGTATCGAGTCCAAAATTGCAAAGTTGAGCGAAAGCGGAAGAGTCGGAGACAATCCCATCTTCGTCAAAGATGGGAGCAACTTCGTAGTTGGAGCCACGGTAGAGGTTGAGGTCATTGTCACCGACGTATCGGCGACGTTTGGTTTGTCGGTCGACGGAAAAGCGAAGGATCTTAGAGGCGGTTTTGGCACGTGCTTGCTTCAGTCGGATATCGGAAGACTCCTCAGTAGCGGCACCGTTGGAGGAAGAGCCAGCGCCAGCACCGTTCTCGGTATCCGCCATAGTCTCATCTCCGTCAGCCGGAGCAGCAGCGGACGCAGAGGGCTGGTCGGAGGAAGACGCAAGGTAAGAAGCTTGCGATTCGAGTTCAGCAAGATCGCTATCACTGATCGAAGTGTGACCATAGTAAGAGGGTAGTACTACACGTGGAGCATCTTCGCCTGCCCAACCGACACGGCTGGTTGAGTGACCGGCGTCAATGACGAGGGCATTGATCTCGTCTCCTCCGTAAACGCCTGGCATGGTTGCTGAGATTGAGAGTCGCGATCGAGATAGTTCGGTTTTCAGAGCAAATCAACTGGTCGATGGCTTTCCGAAAAGACTGGCGAAGATGGTATACGATTTGGTGCGGATGCTGATGGGTAGGAAGAGGTTGGTTAGCAAGATACCATGCGAGGAGAGTCAAAGCTGAATCTGGAGATGTGTCAAAGCGCAAAGGCGATCTCTTTGACTTCTCGCGACGCGAACCTTCTTCTATCCGGCCGGTACAGCAGTGGATGCTAACATTGTAATTCACTCCACACAATTTTGAACAATTTTGAGCGTTCCTTCTTGGCTCTCTGGCAAAAAAAAATTCGACGAAAGAAAGCGCTTTTTGGGCTGCCGTGCATTTCAGATTTTTCTTCTCAAAGATTGAACCCTGACGAGAAACACTTTTCTCGATTCCTTCTCCACGCTTCAAGCAAAGAAGCAACCAACGCTGATCATCATCACCATATCACTTCCTGCTCCTCCTCGCCATATCTTTCGAACACTGAGCAGATAGAAATTGAAGGAGAGCAGCGCAGCTTCGAAAATGGCGCGATCATCTGCTTCCACACCGGCGCCAGCCGCACGCAATGGCGCAGCAAAGAGGAAGCGAAACCTTCCCACCGCCACTGCTACTTCCACTTCCACCACAACGAAAACAACCACAGCGCCAAAGGGAAAGTCAAAGGCAAAAGCGCTAGAGCTTAACCTTGGAGGCTCAGATGACCAAGCTGCTGAGATCGACTTGGGCTCCGACGACGAGGAAGACGAGGAAGACGAGCAAGAAGTTGCCGACGCTTCCGACGATGACGAGCAGGATGTGTTCCCCGAGATCGACCTCGAGGCGAGCGAGAACGAAGATGACGAGGACGCAGAGGATGAGGAGGAAGAGGAAGACGCAGCAGCAGATGACGAATCGATAGAGCTGCAAGTCAGTCAAGCAGACGACGAGTCCGAACAGGGCTACAACTCTTCCGATATCGACAACTCTGACTTTGACGACGATGGAGAAGACGACCTTGCATACGACTCTGCCGAAGAAGATGAGCGTGCTTCCGCTTTCGCCGCTCGCAGCGACGCTTCTCAAACCAGCATCGAAGAGGAGCTTTCCCGTATGATGTCTCGCTACTCGTCCAAACCCGACGAGGACTCGGGCGCTGTCTCTGCTACCAACAGTCTTGGCATTCCGCGTCGCCAAGCAGCACAAGCCTTCGACTCTCGTTTTCGCAATCCTGATGGTTCGGCCAAAGGTGTATTCAAACGCAGTGAGATCACGGGCGAGATGAAGCGTGTCTACCCCGAGATCGACGCCGCTTACGATTCCGACAGCAGTACCGAGAACGCAGAAAACAGGATCGGCAACGTCCCACTTGAGTGGTACGATGACTTGCCACACATCGGCTACGACATCAACGGACGTAAAGTCATGAAGCCAGCTACCAAGGATGAACTTGAGAAGTTCCTCGACACAGTGGATGGCGATGGTGAAGCTTGGTTCTCTGCTCGTGACAACTCGACCGGCAAAGATGTGCGTCTCAGCGATGAAGAGCTTGCCATCATTCGCAAGTTGCAGAATGCCGAGATTCCAGATGACGCCTATGATCCGTACGAAGACTACGTTGACTGGTTTACGGGCGAGGATAAGGTCATGCAGACTGCACTCTCTGGTCGACCTGAACCCAAGTCGCGCTTCGTCCCAAGTAAATGGGAGCACAAGAAGGTCATGAAGATCGTTCGCGCCATTCGTGAAGGCCGTATCGTACCCGGTGCAGCTGCCAAGAAGGACAACAAGCCTAAGTTCTACAACATTTGGGCCGATGCCGACGAGAACGATACACGAAGCCCATGGGCTGTCATGGCAGCTCCTAAGCTCGCCCTCCCCGGTCACGCTGAGTCGTACAACCCACCTGCCGAATACCTGTTCAACGATCAGGAACAGAAGGATTGGAACGAAGCTGACCCTGAAGACCGCAAGCAAAACTACCTCCCCTCCAAACACGATTCGCTGCGTCACGTTGGCGCTTACCGCAATTTTGTCCAGGAACGTTTTGAACGATGTCTCGACCTCTACCTCGCTCCAAGAATGATGAGGAAGAAACTCGACATTCACAACCCCGAAAACCTTCTCCCCAAACTCCCCTCACCCAAGGAGCTCAGACCTTTCCCTACCACCACCAGCGTCGTCTACACCCACCCAGACGGCGGTCGAGTACGATGTCTCTCTGTCGACCCCACTGGCAATTGGCTTGTCACTGGTGGTGATGACGGTCGCGCACGACTGTGGGACGTCGCTATCGGACGATGCACCGCTTCCTGGGACGTTTGCGAAGGTCTACCCAAAGCCGAACGTTCCCCTGTTCACTCGATCGCTTGGTGTCCTACCAAAAACTACTCTCTCTTCGCAGCCACCGTAAACGGTCGTATCATCCTCATTGCCCCTCCCCAAACGCAGAACTTTGCGAAGACCTCTTCCGGTCCTATCTCCAAATCCGCTTCCGCTTCCTCCTCCTCTTCCTCTACAGCTACATCCACCGCGAGCTTCCTGTACGCCACGGCGGCAGCGGCCACATCGATGCCTAGCAAACCCGACGCCCGCTCCCCTGTCGCCTGGACTCGCCCTTCGGAACCCGAACGTCGATCCGGTGTAGCTATGCATCTCAACATCACCTCCCCCTCCGCTTCTTCGTTGAAGACCGTAGTTTGGCATGCAAAGGGAGATTACTTCGCCACGATCTGTCCCGATTCCGCCGCCGGTTCAGCGGGGATGCTGATCCACCAGGTGAGCAAACATCGTTCGCAATCTCCTTTCCGTAAAGCATCGAAGGGATCGAGCGTTCAAAAACTCGTTTTCCATCCTACCAAACCTTGGATCTTCGTCGCGACGCAACGCTATATTCGCATCTACGACCTCATGGCCCAATCGCTGATTAAAACTCTGCAAACGGGTTTCAAGTGGATTAGTTCCCTCGACGTTCATCCTTCGGGAGATCATCTTATGGTTGGTAGTTACGATAAAAAATTGGCTTGGTTCGATCTTGATCTTTCATCCCGTCCGTATAAGGTCCTCAAGTACCGCGCTAAGGCCATTCGAGCAGTAAGCTTTAGTAACGCATGGAACTTAGTCGCCGACGCAAGCGACGATGGAACACTGCAGTTATTCTACGCTAAAGTAGGCCAGGATTACGGCGAGAATCTAACGCTCGTACCGCTGAAAGTACTGAGAGGCCACGAGGTGAGGAATGGATTAGGTGTGCTCGATGTGAAATGGCATCCTAGTCAACCTTGGTGTTTCAGTGCTGGTGCTGATGGGAATGCGGTTTTGTGGACCACTTAGTCTTTTTATCAATCTAAGAAAAGCATTCGATCTCTGTTGAACGTCCGTCTTGTCACTTGCACCCAATTGTACTCTCTTGTATTCTCGTTCGAAACGCTGTTATCGTGACATCGTAGCAACGTCTGTGTATGTCTTTCAGGGTATTTATGCGTCACGATCATGAAGGCCAATTCACTTTTCCTTCTTCTCCTCCTCTTCCCCCGCAACCGCGTTGCCAGCAGGTAACCCACTCGCCGCGGCCGCCGCTTCGCCTTCACTCACCTCACCATCCACGCCTTCTTCTTCTTCTTCCGCTTTATCGCTCTCCGCAGCAACACTTGTACCTTCGCTTCCTCTCGCCTCTGCGGCCGAAACGACGGATTCCGTCGTCTGCATCACCTCCAACTCCCTTTTGAGCGCCAGAAGCTCCTTTTCGAATCGACGTCCGAAAACTTCGACGTAGTAAGAGGCTCCGTTCCAGATGCTGACTGTGAATATGCCCATGCTGTTTTCCCCGCGACATTGCAGTGAGACGATACGAAAAAGTTGAAAGAATCCATCGGTGAGCTATAGCCTTTCGTAAAGGAGATGCGCAAAAGGTGAGGAGAGGGACAACTTACAAGAAGATACCAGAAGCCATTCGACTCGGATACAGTATCAAAGGCGCCGGTAGGGTCGTAATGATCGTATATACGAACTGCAACAACATAAACGCTGGCTCTCTCCTCTTGGGTGGTGCTTTTCCCAACAGATTCGCCACTGGACCCTTGCCTTTACTCATCGTGCTATAGCTATTGATTCTTTCGCCCGCTTCGATCTTCTTTCCCTTCCTGATTACGATCAACTCGTAGTATACCAGTTGCCAAATCAAGTAAATTGTGACGTTGAACCAAAAGCTCGTGTAGCCGTTGAGCGATTGGAGGTTGGCCAGGGCGGGAAAGCGGGTGGTGGATTCGGAGGAAGGCATGAAGTGGACCATAGTGGTGAAAACAAAGGGTGGGTAGAGGTGGATGAAGAGGGAAGTCATTTTTTCGAGTGAATGGAAGACGAGCGAGTTGCGCCATGTGGCGACGCTGAACGCGAGTGGACCGTGGGCGGCGCAGTAGCAGACGGTGAAGAGGAACTCGGAGTTGGGGAAAACCCAGATGAATAGGAGGTTGGCCATGTTGAGGAAGTAGCAGAAATCGAAGAGGAAGTAGTGCTGCCATCACGTCGTCCCCCAAAATACACCAAACGGTTTGAAAGGGAGCAAAAGGTCAGTGCTGATCTTTATCATGGTACCGCCAATGTTCGAGCTTGGTGACCAAAACTTACCCATTTCTTCCTGCTATAACTCCACACCCTCAGCGGTAAGAAATACAACGCCAGTACAGAGTACAACGTTGGAATGAGCTCCGGTCGTAGCGCAAACACCAACGAACCTGTCACCACCACCATCATCACCGCCGTGCAAAACGCAAAAGCAATTGTTCTGTCAGCAACCATTCCTGCCCCCTCTTCCACATTCCTCTTCTTGTCCTATGCTACTTACTGACGACGAGATTCAATACGCCCACAACAAACGAAACCTTGTCTCGCATCCTCACCACTTTGGCATCCATCCATCTCTGCTGCAGAGTTTCGATCCTTTTCGACACCTTTTTGCGCATCTTTTTCAGCTCTTCATCCATCTGTTGCAGCTCCTTTTTCGATCTCGCTTTTTTGACGATCTCTTCACGACCTCGTCGAGCGCGCGAGCGCATACCTCCCGAGAAAGCGGACCATTTACGTCCCGCCAAGTCGAGACGAGGGTTGAAGTATGTTTGCAGCAAATCTACCATCAGACCCAAAGGCAATCAGAAACGTCAGATTGTTTGCATCAAGGATCACCCAGCATACAGCGCGGAGATGGCAGAGCTTACCAGAGAGAGGCAGTGCCCCAGAGGCATTCGCCGATCCAAGTAGATCAATCCCTTCCATCGACGAGGAAGAATGATGCGTTCGATACGAACCATCATCCGAATAAGCGATACTCGAAGCCCTCGACAACGTAGGCCTTACCGCCGCTGCATCACCCGCAAAAGACCTTTCCGAATACGCTGAAGAAGTCGAAGAAGTACGACGCATCCTCATATTGTCATCCTCACTTACACCAGCCGCGGCAAAGATATTGGCGGCTTCTGGAACGGCTAACGTATCTGGCGACGATGCCATCTTGAGTTTGGTGTTGGATTGTGCAGGACTGTCGAGATGGCTGTGAAGAAGAATGAGAGGGAAAAGGATGTGGTTGGAACGCGATCAAAGCTCTAACTCGGTGGTGAGTGCGGATGTCCAACTCTCCCAACGGTGAATAGTGCGGTGACAGCATCGCGCAGCTCTTTCAGCCCCCACACACACCAACACACGTACATTTCAATTCTTCACGCCAGAACTTGCTCAGCCACGTCGTAAAAGGCGGCGGCATTCAACACGCTTGCCAAGCCTCTCTACCCTTTCTTTTTCTTTTTTTTTGGCAGATTGTTACGCCGCCAGTCCATCTTTGGTGTTCAAAAACGGTTGTATCAATTGGAACAACCCTCTCTCTGTTTCGTGCTATCGGATTCAGCTCTTACAACACGACGCTTGCACCACTCTTCGCCGATGTTATTGCGGGAGAACAAAGCATCCTGTGTTATCTATTTGTCCATTTTTGTGCCGTACAATTTGCCCTTCCGGAGCTGGAAGCGCGAAGGCATCGGCTGGCACACGACATGGTGTACCAAGTATCTCTCTACACACAACGCTAAAGTATGTGCGGAAGCGGATTGGCTGCGACGTTTGCACCAGCCTGGAAGGAACGCTTTGTACAGCCGAGACAGACGATATCAGAAACGCACATAAAAGCTCTGAGAAAGAGAATGTATGTAAGAAAAGGGAAACTGGAGAATATATGCTAAGAGTACAAGTTGGGAGAAAACATTACAAGGAGACAAGAACTGACGAGGGGATGACTTTAAGCGAGCGGTTTTGTGGAACACGATTCGCGGGTGTAAGATGGGAGAAGTTGGAGAGGGACAGGACTGTTGTGCGGTCGTAGAGCGGAAGGAAGTGCCAAAGTGCGACACTGTGGTGAATCGATGATAAACGTCGGCTATGCAAACGAGCGAAATCCTTTGAGCACCAGACTGAGTGCCTGCAACGGTGAGACCTATGACAATCCGTTCGTTGAGGTGGATGAAACGCTGAGCCAAGCATAGGTGGAATGTACCGATGGTTACCGACCGATCCTAAACTGTAAGTTCGTTTGCATTCCTCGCCCAAAATGGCCTACCGACATGAACACGCATCGAAGCATTTGCATCCGTTTAGAGCTCAACGAGCCTCAAAGTGCAACTGTTGATAGAGAGCAAACAGTATCATCAAATGTTAGCAGTCCTTCCTTCGAAACCTCTACTGAGCAGGATTCAGCCCAACGAAGCCGTTTCTGATAGACCGCATCTTGGGCTCTACTTACCATCCTCTTTGTCCTCTTCTTGTACATTACACGGTGACCACACTCTCTGCAACGGATCGGTTCTCTTGGTCGGATCTCGTTGGTGGCAGCGCAATCGGCGCAAATGTATTCCATGACCGGGTTTCTTGTCGCAATGCCACCCATACCTCCTGCTGCGCCACTGGGGGCCGATCCTGCTGGTCGCGCTTGGTATGACATCTTCGATTCGCTTCTATCGGATGACGCTGTTCACCTCTCGTGTTGGGAGACCAAGAGTGAACGGGGCAAGAAGTGGTGGATGAGAACGTGGTGATGAGAAGAAGGATGGTGGTGCGCACAGAAAGTGGAGAAATGGCGGTGAAATTTTACGCATTCGAAGAAGAACAAGACCCTAAATTGATGCATCACGTGACCCAAGCGGACGGTGCTTCTTGCCGAGAGGTGTTGGTTTGGTACTCTGCACGGACATTTTACACCTTTTGGCTTCCCTCCTCATCATCACCACCATCAACAGCAGCGACAATCTCTCGATCGCACTACAGAGGGCGAGAAGCGAACTGTGGGTCATGTCTGGTCCGCTGGAGGGCATCATTGTTCTCACTGCAGATGGCAGGCCGGTAGTCCATTCGCACTTTGCCAACCGCATTCCGTCCTATCCTCTCCTCCACTCAGACTACTTTGCGACGCTTCTGGCGGGCGTCAATACGGCAAATGCCCAGATTACTACCTCTTCATCGACATCGACCTCTTCATCTGTGGGAACAAATGGGTCGTCGGTCGCAGGCCCCTCGTCGAATCGCATCTACTTCACGAAGGATATTAAGCCGGTCATTTGGGTGCCCGGCGTACCAGACGTTAACCCTTTAGACTTGCACAACGATGATGAAGACGATGATGATCAGGATGAAGATGACACCGAAGCTGCAGACGTGACGGCAAACTTAGCAGAGCTTTCGCTAGCAAGTCAACTGAGCGCACGGATAACAGCTAGCCGCTCGGCACCGCAACCAGCCAGCTCGTCCGCGTTAGAAGACGTCAATGTTTGGGACGAAGGCAGCCAGCCCGTCGCTATGGCATCACCACCACAGTCAACGCACAAAGCTTCTCACCCTCCACCAGCATCGATACCT
Organism: Pseudozyma sp. M118-08B; assembly: GCA_037039655.1. Taxonomy (NCBI): domain Eukaryota; kingdom Fungi; phylum Basidiomycota; class Ustilaginomycetes; order Ustilaginales; family Ustilaginaceae; genus Pseudozyma; species Pseudozyma sp. M118-08B. The sequence continues at coordinate 3,133 of JAXQGJ010000194.1, read as the reverse complement.
CCATCAACAGGCGAAGATAGAGGCACCCACATCGTCCAACAAGCCGCCGAAGCACTAGCCGAACAAGGTGCTGCACTCATTCATATCGCCTCTGGTCCCCTCCGCTTTCTCTGTCCCGTCTCACGCGAGATCGACCCCTTCCTACCCCTCACTTTCCTCCGTTCCTTCATCGTCATCTTGCAAGAGTATCTGACGCAATCGACCGACCCAGCTCTACTCACCGAAGACACTTTGCGCGACAACTTTGACATCGTCTACCAGTTATTCGAAGAAATCGTTGATACCGATGGCAACATCCTCACTACCGAGGTGAACATGCTCAAGTCTCTCGTTTTGCCGCCTAATTGGGTAGGGAAGTTGGTCAAAGCGGTCGGGGTTTCAGGGTTAGCGTCGGCCGCACCACCAGCGTTGATCTCGACTATTCCGTGGAGGAGGCCGAATTCGAAGTATACCAACAATGAGCTGTACGTTGATCTGGTAGAGTCGTTGGAGGGTACCATTGCAAGGAATGGGAAGCCAATAGCGCTGGATGTGTGGGGTAATGTACAGTGTAATGCGAGGTTATCGGGTACACCTGATTTGTCGTTGACGTTTAACAATGCGGGGTTGGTACAGGATGAAGCGTTTCATCCTTGTGTAAGGGGGAGGGTGTGGAGGAAGGAGAAGAGGTTGAGTTTTGTTCCGCCCGATGGGAACTTTGAACTTATCAGCTTTAGGGTTGGAGAACCTTATGCGGCTGGTAGCGCAGGAGGGGAGGTTGTGAAGGGCCCAACGAACGGATGGAGTAAAGCGATACCTTTGACCGTTTCGCACTGTATAGAATTGGAAAAGGGTCAGGGAACAGCGTTGATCCAAGTGCAGGCTTCGACATCTACTTTATCCTCGTCCAATTCAATCTCTGGTGGCAACGCGTCTTCTTCCTTCGGCAACTCCAGCGCTTTGGGGAGAAACAAAGGTCCGGACCCACCCGGAACGCTCGAAGACGTCGTCCTGACTTTCGGTCTTGGCCCGGGGGTAGTCTCATTCGAAGCAACCGTTGGAGGCTCTCCCATCTCTCATCATCACTCTTCCTCTTCTTCTCCTACTGCACTTAACGCTACGATCAACCCCACAGCCGCAGCCTCTACCTCCGACATCTACGGATCCTACATCTACAACCCATCTACCAAAATCGTTCGTTGGACAATATCTAAACTTTCCCCTTCCTCCCGCCCCGCCCTGATAAAGCTCAGTTGGACAACGAGCGATTCTCGAACCCCACCCACCCACTCTTCAGGGATAACGGTGGAATGGAGTAACGCGGTACAAGGGTTTTCGAATCTGAAGGTGGATTCTGTCAATTTGACTAACACGAATACGCATGGGTATAGGCCTTTCAAGGGCGTACGGTCAATCGGGAGGGGTAAGCTGGTATACCGCGTCTAACGGTCGTCGTGCACTTCGAAGCATTCATCAATCATACCGCAATGAAGTCAACTTAGCGAAAGCTTCGCTTCACAAAGACTGAAAAAGAACGTAAACGTGAATATGAATGTGAACGAAACGAATCGTCTCAATTCGATTACAGCAAGACCGCAACAAGAGGAAAAAGGTATCGGTGACATGAGCATTACAAAAAATCAAGCATCACGAAGCATGCAACATCAACTTCCACCCCCTATCCGTCGCCTCATCCAACCAACTCGTCAAACTTGCATCATCCTCAATCACCTCCACCCTATCATTGCTGTGAAACACACTCACATCCGAACCCAACCTCTCCCTCACCTTTTCTAGCAACTGCGCAAACGTTGGGCTTGGTGGCATACGTAATGCGATAACGCTATCCAGGTCGTTACGACGCGCGACTTTGATGCGGTGATAGGCGACGTTCGCTGCTGAGCCCGAGGTTTGCGTTGCTCCTGATGAGTTTTGTTTCCGATGCCCGGAGGAGGCCTGGGATGTTCGACCAGTAGTACCGCCGGAAGAGGGGCCACCGAACGCTGCGCTGCTACGTACGGAGTCTCGTTGACCAACGGAGGAAGTACCCAACGAAGCACCGCGCATCTTGTTGCTAAGATCATCTTCCGTTCTGGATCCACTGCTGCCCCGATTGGTGTTGCCTACAATTTGATCCTCAGCATACTTGTTGATTCCATTGCTGTGGAGCTGCTGTTGCAATCGTTGCTGACTCGAGCGTTGACTGTTCCCTCCTGCACCCTCGACAAATTCGTCCGTTGGCCCTCTAGCAGGGTGCGAAGTACAATGGTCTCCCGGTCTAGGCTCGAAGAACAACCTCACCAGCTCAGATCGCATGATGTATTCTGGCAAAGAGCAGAGCTCCACAATGTACTGGTCCAAGTCGACGCGACGTTGAGAGGTGATCAAGTCGTCAACCACGTCTAGGGGTCCAGGCATGAGAGGGAGAATACGTTCGCTAGCGTGTCCGTTCGCGTCTGTCTCGCGACCTGCTTCGGCTGGGAAATGATCCAGAAGTGCAATCTGGAACTCGTAAAAGTCCTCGTACAAACGGTAAAGGATGAGATCACGTTCCTCGCCATCAGGTGCGGTAGGTGCGTTGGTAGGTGCGGCTGAAGAAGGCCCGGCAACATGGGTGGCTTGGATGCGGAACCAGTAATCGCCTTGTTCGTAGTGGAACGAGTCGACGGTGGCTGAAGTGATGATGCCTGTTGGCAGAGGTTCTCCGGGAGACATGCCTGGTGGAAGCTGCGTGAGCGGGTCGATGGCGTCCGAGTCGAACGGCTGTATAGCGCCTGCGGCACCCAGTGGCCCACCTAGCTGACCGTACAAGTCGTCCTTTGGCGGTGGAGTTGGAACGGGCAGGGAGGAGACAGAAGGCTGGCTGGCGTGCATATCTCGACTCTGGAAAGCTGCGTTGTTGCTGCCGCTCGCTGCGGCCATGTTGGCGAACTGCGAGTTGACCCCAGGCTGCGCGGATTGCGGGAAGTCAAAGCGCCCGAGCGGAATGGTGTTCTTCTTGTACTCTGCGGTCATCTTCTTCCATTCCTCCACTTTTGGCACAACGCCGCTCTCGATCAACTCCTGAACGTCTTCGCCACAGGAATTTCTTAAATCAAAGAATATAAAAGTAACAAGAGGAAGAATTGAAATATTAGATATATTAAAAAATGCA
>JAXQGJ010000193.1:0-25382 GCA_037039655.1 Pseudozyma sp. M118-08B | reverse complement strand
CTTCTCTTCCTGCACCTGTCACGGCGACAGGGCCCACGGTGCCAACCGCAACCACACCAGTCAAGACCGAATTTGCAACAGATATGATCATGCTCAGACTTCTTGATGTAGCAGAATATGAGGCGATGGCAGCGAATCGATGGGGGATCCGTGAACCGCCACTGACGTACGCAGATGGTACTATTCGCGAAGAAGGTGAGTTGGCGCTGCAGTCCTTCACTCCTTCTTGTAATCCAATCATGCTGACATGCTTTCCATCCTTTCTGTGCTGACATTGCGTCCTTTAGCCCTTGACGAGACAACCGGAGGTGGCGGACTGGATCTCATCCTAGCGCCAGGAGTAGCATTCGACGCAACAGGCGGCAGACTAGGACATGGAAAGGGCTACTACGACAGATACTTTGCTCGTGCCGACGAGTGGGCATCGCGAAAGGGCAAACAGGGCCCGGTCACTGTGGCACTAGCGCTGAAAGAGCAGGTTTTGCCATCAGCAGAACGAGTACCTGCTGACGAACGGGATCGTGTGTTGGACGGCATCATCGCACCTGATGGGACTATCTTGCCTCCAAGCTCATCGCGATGGTCTCCATGAAATGACAAAGTATGCATCGAGCATGCAGAACAACATGTCATAACAATTTGTGTGACCGGCAAGGATGTGAGTGTGATAGCTTTTTGATAAGATCGACTGTGTCATGCGAAATACATCACACGCAGCTACCCGGAGAAGACGCCGATCAAGGGTCTGCTGGGATCATGTTCGGATATCAAGGCCATCGCGGTCACGTCGTGCGCTGCAAAGGTGTGCATGCGTTCACACCTTCAGCCATCAAGGAACGGCAAAGCACATTGGTGCTCATGCAATTCAACGTCGGAAGGGCTTGTGCCGCCGTCCAACAGAAAGTAAGTCAGCGCAGCCTTGTTGGATGAAGGCTAGACAGGGTTCAAATCCGTCCAAATATGGCCGGCTACCTATTGGATAGAAGGGCGAAAAGAAAAATAAAAAAAGGTGGTCGGAGCGCAGTCTTCCGGCAGAAGCACCGCGAAGGTCGCCGTTCTTGCCTTTTTGGCCTCGAGAAGAAAGGGAAAAAAAGGGTGCAGACAGTTGAGAAGTGTCTGTGCTGAGCTTGAGCAGTGTTGGTCTGAGCTTTGCTTTGCTATGCTTTTTGCTTTTGGTCGTGCTCGAGTGTTGCTCAGCCGATTTGCCATATCGCCTGGAAACACCTTTGTCTTTCACTTTGTCCTCCTTTCGCCCTCTTCCTCACTCCCCAAAAGCAATGCTGCCTGGTCGTCTAGCATTGCGTTCCGCTACCTCTTCCTTCCGATCCACATCCACAACCATCTACGCTAGAACCATGTCGTCCTCATCCAACTCGGTTGCCGGTGTCGTCGTCGGTGTCGACACCAACGGTGCTTCCACCGCCAAGAACGTCGATGTTTCCGCTCAGTGGAAGGCTTCGCGTGCCTCGTCGTCGCGCGCCAACGACCTCCGCGTCTTCTACCCTGATAACAGCGCTCCCGTCGCTGCTGTCTCGCTCGGCGAGCAGAAGGCTGCCCCCGCTACCACTCCCGATCTTCTTCCCGAGGAGAAGACCTTCCTCCGCAACGAACAGCTCGAGCGTGTCCGTCTCGCTGCCGCCAAGGGTGTTAAGGCCATCCGTGACCTCGGTGCCGGTCCCGAGGACAAGGGTGATGCTCCCGTTCAGAGGTCCATCGCTCTCGACTCGATGGCCAGCCCTCACGCTGCTGCTGTCGGTGCCAACCTCGGTCTCTGGACCGTCAACCACTTCAAGACTCGTGGCAAGAATGCTGCTCACGGCAAGGATGCTGCCATTCAAGGTGGCAAGGAGATCAACGTCGTCCCCGTCGACGGTGCTGCTGACGAGTCGGCCAAGAAGCAGCTCAAGGATGCCGGTGATGAGATCCCCAGCGTCGCTCCCCTCAGCTGGTACACTGGTGAGGTCTACGCCGAAGCTCAGAATTGGGCTCGTGAGCTCAAGGAGACCCCCGCCAACCTCATGACTCCTACCATCTTTGGTCAGCGTGTCACTGCCGCTTTCAAGAACATCCCCAACACGCAGGTCATCGTCCACGACGAGGACTGGGCCCGTGAGCAGCGTATGAACTCGTTCCTTTCGGTTGCCGCCGGTACCGACGAGCCTGCCAAGTTTGTCGAGATCATCTACAAGGGTGCTCCTGACAACGAGGCTCGCAGTGTCGGTTACGTTGGTAAGGGTATCGTCTTTGACTCGGGAGGAATCAGCCTCAAGCCCGGTGCAGGCATGAAGGCCATGCGTGCCGATATGGGTGGTGCTGCTGCCGTCGTTGCTACCACACTTGCCATTGCCAAGCTTGGTCTGCCCATCAACGTCGTCACCGCTACTCCCTTGACTGAGAACATGCCTTCCGGAAAGGCTACCAAGCCAGGAGACATCATTATTGCCCGCAACGGTCTCTCGATCGAGGTTGACAACACCGATGCTGAGGGTCGTCTCGTTCTCGCCGATGCTCTCACTTACGTCTCCGAAACGTACAAGCCCCACACTCTTGTCGATGTCGCTACCTTGACCGGTGCATGCATGATTGCTGTCGGTGACGTCTACTCTGCTGCCTTCACCGAATCCGACAGCCTCTGGAACGAGCTTCGCATTGCTGGTGAGGCCGAGAACGACCTCTTCTGGCGTCTTCCCCTCAATGACGCCTACCTTAAGCAGATCTCGTCTTCCAACGCTGATCTTTGCAACACTGGCGGTCGTCTTGCTGGTGCCTCGACCGCTGCTATCTTCCTTAAGCAGTTCGTTGTTGGTCTTGGCGAACGTGGCGGTGCTGCTCCCAGCGTCCGATACGCCCATCTCGACATTGCAGGAAGCATGGAGGCTACTCCTACCACCATCAACGACTACCAGCCCAAGGGCTTCACTGGTCGTCCCGTTCGTGCGCTCATCGAGTTTGCTCGTCGCATTGCTGCCAACGGCAACTAAGGGGCTTCACTCTTTGAGAAGAAGATTGTACATTAGGCAAAGCATGAATCACAGAATCCTTTGCTTCGGTATTCGGCGCCTCTAGTGTAGCGTGTGATCATCTGAGACTGTCAGACCAAAAACGCTGTCGAGACTATGATCTTGTTGCTGTCAGAAGTCTTCGCATTCCATGTGAGGTGTATGGAGTTTAGAAGAAGTGAATGACAAGCGCTGCAGGGTCTGAGAAATTTTGGGCTTGCGGAGCAGCAAAAAGTGGAGGTTGCATAGTGCGCAGTGCAGCTGAAAGCGTGATCGACGTGTTGCGCGTCCGTGCGCAGCTACTGAGCTCCGTTCCCGATCCTCTGCTTCTTCTTTCCGCACTTTCACCTCATATTGACCCCACCTTCTATACAACAAACGCATCAATCGAACTTACAAATAGAAGAAACCTATCATCAACTTAGCTAAAGCGGGACCAGACGAGACGTCGATTGGATTGGCTAGCTATCCAGAGAGAATCAAGATGTTAGCCACGTACAAGCTGTCAGCTGTCCTAGAGCAGCATGGCGCTGACGTTCGAACCGTTTCAGCAAGTAGCGCAGAGCTCAGTAAGGATGTTCGCGGCGACGTTATTCTCACCGGCTCGCGAGACCGCAGAGCTATCCTCTGGCAACGTTCGGGCAGCAACCGTTTCACATCTTCGCTGGAGCTCGGAAATCATGAAGGCTTCGTAAATGCTTCTGCTCTTCTTCGCAGCGACGCTGCTTACGCCATCACAGCCGGTCAAGACAAGATCATCTACGCATACCAGCTTCTGACCGCCGATGGTCAGCTCTCCGTCCAACTTGACGCAAAGACCAGCGAGCCTCAGCCATCACGCACATTGATAGGTCACGAGGACAACGTATGCGCCCTTGACGTTGCGCCAGACGGTCAATACATCATCAGTGGAAGCTGGGACAAGACAGCAAAGGTTTGGAGAAGCTGGGAATGCGTTGCGACTTTCAAAGGACACGAGCAATCTGTATGGGCTGTCTTGGCAGTGGATCACGATCGTGTCCTGACAGCGTCGGCGGATAAGACCATTCGTCTCTGGTCCATCTCCAACCCGTCAAAGCCGCTAGCTGTGTTTGGTGGTCACACCGATGCTGTGCGTGGCTTGACGTTGCTCGAAGGCGGTGAGTCCTTCGCAAGTTGTGGGAACGACGGCAACATTCACCTCTACTCTCTTCACGGTGCATCTTCGTCGGCAACAAGCACACCGATCCAGCCAGTACAGGTGCTATCGGGTCACACGAGCTTCGTCTACAGCCTTGCCACCATCCCTGGAGGCAAAGGTGAGCTCGTCAGCTCAGGCGAGGATCGCAGTGTTCGTGTCTGGCGCGATGGTGCGCTGGTACAAACGATCACTCTGCCAGCTGTCTCGGTATGGTCGGTGTCTGTACTACCGAATGGTGACATCGTGTGCGGCTCATCGGATGCGGCCGCACGCGTATTTACACGGGATGCAGCACTGGTCGCGGACGAAGCTACCTTGAAGGCGTACGAACACGCCATTTCTACGCAGGTATTGAACCAGACGCAAGTAGGCGATATCAAGAAAGACGATCTTCCTGGCGTGGAAGCACTCTCGCAACCAGGAAGCAAAGAAGGACAGACCAAGATGGTCAAGAACGGTGACGTTGTCGAAGCACATCAATGGAGTGCATCATCGCAGCAGTGGATCAAGATTGGCGAAGTCGTCGGCGGTGTCGGATCAGGTCAAAAGAAATTGCACGAAGGCAAGGAGTATGACTACGTCTTTGACGTCGACATTCAAGACGGTGTCCCGCCGCTCAAGCTGCCTTTCAACTCCACCGACAATCCCTATGCAGCAGCGCAAAAGTTCTTGGAGAAGAACGACTTGCCGCAGCAGTACCTCGATCAGATTGTCCTATTCATCGAGCAGAACACGGCAGGTGTAAGCTTGGGCGGCTCGCAGTACGTTGATCCTTACACTGGTGCTAGTCGGTATCAGCCTGCTGGATCATCAAGTTCCGGTGCCGGTGCTGCCGCTCCTCCTGCTCAAGCTGCGCCACAATCGTTTAGCACAGGAGCCGACAGTGGCACTTACACAGGTGCACGAAATGTCGATCCATTCACTAGCTCCGCTCCTCCAAGCAGCGCCGCAGCCAACTCCGCAGCTAGCAGCTCAAGTCGCATCCTCCCTCAACGCACATTCCTTGCTTTCCGCTCCGCCAATTTTGCTGCTATCAAGAACAAGCTCACCCAGCTCAACCAGCAGGAGTCTGTCCAACTCTCTTCGGCAGAGCTGTCTCAGATCGATCAGCTCATCTCGCAGCTCGAGTCTGGTTCCAACTCGTCGCCGGTCAACATTGATGCGCTTCGTAGAGCCCTCACATCCTGGGCCCCAGCATCGCGTCTTCCCGTCCTCGACCTCCTCCGTTGCACCGCTGCATCTGGCACCACCACCGCACCGCTCGAAATCGCGAGGGAAGCATTCGAAGCCTCCTCCTGGGCCTCCGACTGGCCTACTCCTGGCACACCTGAAGCCAAAACACGAGACGTAAACTCCATGCTCGCCCTCCGAACCATTGCGAACCTCTACACCGACCCACGTGCTCTCGCTGACCTTGAAGTCAACAGCATGAGCCTCCTGGGCAGCTTGACTGAAACACATTACTCCAACCTCGGCAAAAACGGCCGCATCGCCTTCGCTACGATTGTCTACAACGCTTCCGCCCTCATTGTTGCCAATTCCTCCCAGAACAACGCTACGAGTATTACATTAGGACTGGTGAACGAAATCTTGGCACACGAAAGGGAAGATAGCGAGGCGGTATATCGAGTTCTTGTGGCACTAGGTAACTTGATTTGCAGCAGTTCGGGTGGCAGTTTGAACAAAAACTCGCTGGAGAAGGCGAGACAGAGTATCGAAGTATTGAAACAGACGGGGTTGGGTGGCGAGGCGAGGATCAAGCAGATTGTTGACGAGGTTGAGGGGCTGTTCTAGGAAGAGTGACACCAGCACTTGCAGAAGCTGAAATGGTAGAAACGATTCGTTTGTGAGTGGATGGTGTGCTTGCCCGAGCGAGTGGGTTTGGGCGTGTGTTCTGTAAGCTGAACATTGCGATGGTGAAAAGAATCGACTTTGGCTAAGTGTGAAGTTTCCTCAACCCCAGCCCTGCCAGCAAGTGAGGACAAGACATGCAGGTAAAGTGTGGCTCCTTGTGCGTTTGGGATTGTATGATCTCAGTCAAACCAAACCATTGAATGGTAAATTCTTGTCTTCTAGGTGAAAAGGTTGTACCAGCACATTTGAGTACGACTGTTGAGGGCATGTTGGCGGTTGGCGGTTGCTGAATTGTTGGTGTTTGCTTTGGTGCCTACTTCGCCATCTCTAAGATCGCTAGAGGAGAAAGAGAGACTGGCAAGTTGGCAGAGAATGGCTTGGCTTGGATTGGCGAAGAGGTGACGAGATAAGCTTGAGAGCGGTGTCGTATATCGACCAATTATAGAACTAATCTTGTCTCTAGCATCGTCAAGGCGATTGCTGGCGTTACACTTTGCCGAACAAGCAGCTGATCATGGATCAACCTTGCACGCAGTTACACACACACAACACAGTCGGCACAACCTTTCGAAACGTATCGCTCTCCGAACAAGATATCATTGGCACCAACAGAACGCATTTCCAACTATCTTAACAGCAAGAAGCTTGTATGCGTTTTACGTGAGCTTAGGCAACTTACTCCCTTTTACCCTGCCAGCCAACGCAACCGCTGTCAAGGCCAATCCTGCCAATGCGAGCAACTTTTCCGTATTAGTAGAATTGTTCTTCGCCCACGTAGTTTCTACCACCCCCAGTGCGGCAGTTGTCAAAAACAGAACGATCAAAATATACCCTGAAAGTCTATGCCATTTCCACAATGCCTTTCCCCTATTTTTACCGCCTACAAGTTTTCCTTTCCACCAAACACTTGCTGCTCCCAATGCGACCTGTATCCACGCTACTACTACCACTATTGTTCCCAGTATACCATGATAGCTTATAAAATGGGCGGAAGAAGGTTGGTCGTGGAGATACCACATGATACTCGCTCCCACAGTGAAGAGAGGGAGAACGAGCAGAAGGTTAATATATTGATGAGCGCTAAATGCAGCCTGCTTCTCGCGTTGTTGTTGAGCACTTGTACGCTGAAGAACCACTATCGCTTGAAGTAAGACCAAAATGCCGAAGGATTGGATCAAAGGATGATATCCAAACAATGGCAAAGCAGTAAACGAAAAGCTGGAGAGAACAATACTCCAAACCACAGCAACGAAAAGTAATGCCGACGCTTGAACCCCAAACGCTCGTTTCGAAAGATTTTCCCCACGAACCATGTCGATTGGCGTAACGGCGTGATCACCGCTCGAAGTAGTGGTGGTGGAGGAAGAAGAAGGAAGGAGAGGTTGGGTCACTTCGTCCCGCGTATTTTGCGACGACATTGTTTTTGGATGCGGAACGCGTTTGTGGTGTTGCGCTCTCAACTCTCCGAACCGTCAATGGTAGAGATGAAGGAGGAGCAGCAACAATGGTAGAGGAAGGTGAAAAAAAGGTGACGGTAAGAAGTGGGGAATCAAGCTGACCAAATCCAAAGCCCAATTGGTGCGGTTATAGATTAGCTGCAGCAGCGCGCATGATTTCTACGGACGTGATCCTTCCGCGCGTCCCCACGTTTATTTTCTCCACATTCAGTCAAAGACCCACATGGATAGCCGGCGGATTCGCGCCAAATCACACCATCTCACTCATTGCAACACGAAGGCGAAATCACCGGTGGGGTAATTTGAGGTGGTGTGGGAAAGAGGAATATTTTCTGACTTTTTGTCGAATCGACAGATGAACAAGTGAAAGACTGGCTTCAAGGTATGATACTGTGACAAGAGTGTGACGTGAAAGAATGTAGGAAGACCCTTTCGCTCTTCGGCAACTGTGTCTTGACAGCGAAAGGGATCAGAGAGGCGGTTTGACCGAACAAGGAGAGCACATTTTGTTCCATCGACTCGGCGCATCCACATACACCGCCAGCCAGTGCAGGCTCACTTGTTTAATCCAGCAGCCACTTTCTGCTGAACCTTCTCCTTGAGCACATCCTCGTACGAGTTCATCAGGTGTGCCAGTGATCGCAAATCCTCGGTATCCAGCAAATGGATGGTAAGCTTGGGAGCACCTTTGACGCCAAAGCTGCGCACTTTCTTGAAGAGTTGATCGCCGAGCTTCTGCTTCTGATCGTGCGGTGCTTTGCCCTGGAGCGAGTCGATGAATGCATCTGTGGACTTGACGACTTCGGCATCGGCTTTGGGGAGAGGCAGCCCAGAACTGGAGGGCGATTTGGCAAGGTTGATGATCTCAAGAGCTGGAAGAGCGGCGAGCGTCGAAATGGTGTGGACAGTAGCTGCTGGGGTGGAAGTGCCGTTGGTCTCGACAGCCTTGGCATCGGTGATAGCTTCACCGTTGCTAATCTCTTGAGCTGCTTGGGTGTTACTGACGGCATCGCGAGGAGGAGTCAGATCTTCACCGCTCTCATCGGTGATATCCAGGATATCCTTGGCTTCCTCTACTTTTTGCTTGAGGTACTCGGGGTTGAAAAGGGCCATCGCGCGATCCTTCTTCGGTAAGCTGGCCAGCATGTCGGTAATGTCTTCGACTGGCGCACCAGCTTCAGAGACAGAAATGACCGCTTTCAGCAGCCTCTCTCGCTCCTTGGATGAAGCAGATCCTGTGCCATCGCCAACCGATGATGTTGTTGAAGTTGCCGAAACACTGCGTTGCGTCTGAACATTGAGTAAAGCAGGGTTTGCAGACAGCGGACCTCCAGCTGACTGTGCTTCGGGTACCGGTGATGCTGCCTGCGCAAGACGATCGCGTGCGTCATTAACCCTCTGAATGAGCGAAATGGGGTTGTTGAGCGCTTCCACAGCATCACCGAGCTTAAGCCTGAGCAGTTCGGCGACGACACCATCCACCTGCGCCTCTTGGATGGAGGATACCTGCTGGACTCTGCGTGTGAACTCGCCCGAGAGCAGCTCGTTGCGTACAACGCTGCTGAGCGAGCGCAATTGCTCTTCGTCCGCCAGACCATTGGCATCCGAGGGTACGCCAGCCTTGAAATAGCTTCGGCTCTGTCGTTTGTCTGCTTTGCTCGTGGCTTCCTTGGCAGGCGGACCCACCGTCGCTGTCGAGTCGGCGCCCTCGCCATTGGCCGCGGCGAACTTTGCAGCGAGCTTTTCTTGACGCATGGTCTTGGGCTCGTGCAGACGGACCGTGACCTTTTTGCTGCCGAGCTTGGCGTTGTCCATGGCTTCGAGTGCAAGTCGGGCCTCGTCTGGTGTAGTAAAGCTGACGAAGCCGAACTCACGACTATTGCCTTCGTTGTCGCGCATGACACGAGCAGATACGATGTGACCAAAGGCCTTGAAGGTGTCGAAAAGGGCGTTGGAAGTGATTTCGGCATCGAGATTCTTGATGAAGAGATTGCATGGGTCGACATAGGTTGAAGCTTGGTTGGAGTAGGTAAGAGGACCTCGAGCGCTCTTCTGGGCATTGTGAGCGTTGAGAGAAGATGCGCCAGCAGTGGCATAGATGGAAGAAGCAGAGCCTGCAGAAACAGAACGCGAGCCGGCAGCAGTGGGGGCAAAGGAAGGCGCCGCCGCACTCATGCCATTACTTGGAACAAAGGGGGCAGCTGCAGGACGAAACTCGCTAGCGCTGCCGCTGACCTTGCGTGTAGCTGCATCGATAGCGACAGAGATGGTTCTGCCTCCGACTTCAGAGCAGTGCATTTCGGTCTCGGCGAGTTGAGCATCCTCCTCAAAGTAAAAATCGAGGGTAGCCATACCTTTGAAGCCAGTGTGGATGCCTGCAGGATTGTGAAGTATGCACTGTGCGCGTCGAAGAGGACCATAGCTGCGGAAGAGATCGTATACGAGGATGTCATCTGTGTTGGGTGGGAGCTGCTTGACGAGGCGTGTCTTGGCAGATGCAGCCGGTTCTGTGGCAGAAGAATCTTGTTGGATCCGCAACTGAATCGGAGAACGGACTGTAGCGTATGCCTTTTCCGCCTTGTCGAGCGTCTGGAATTCGACGGTACCACTAGCGGTCTCTCCTTCGGCTACATTGCGATCGATCTTGAGACGAACGGGAAGCATCTTTTCAAAGACGAGACCAGCGAGCTCCTTGTCTGTCATGGTAGGATCGACACCGCTGATGTAGAGCAAGGGGCGAGTGAGATGTGGGTGCGGTCGATCGCCATCTTGATCTTCGTGTTCTTCCTCAATGACCTGCTGTGAGGTGGTATTGGATCCATTCTTGGCGTGTGATGAAGTAGCATCGCTCGTGGAAGAAGGTGAGGTACTAGCAGCTCGCGAGGCTTGGAGCTTGTGTTGATTGTGTGGTGCATAGATGGAGTCGGCCATGGTGAAACCGTGAGGCAAGAACGCTGCTGCTATGGTTGATGGTTTCGGAAGGTGGAAACGGAACGCCGTGATCGTAGAGATTATATGAAAGGAAGACAATTGTTGGTGTTGAGCTAGCTGCTCGATGAAGCGATGGAAGCAGGAAAGCAGAAGAAAGGGTCTTGATTAGGGTGTGGCAGCTGCCCTCTCACTCCTGTTGCGTATCGTACTAGACGCAATATGCTATTGTCTGAAGCTGGATCTTTCAATGTGATTGAGCAGATGATATCTGTCTACTGTCACATCACGCAGCATTGTTGCCTTGACTGTTGCAAGCAAAGCTGAGCTGTTCACCGGCACATCTTTTGCGAAAAGACACACACGCATGTGCATGCACGTCTGCACGCATTCCTGCACTATTTTTTCTTTCTTCTGAGAAAGATCAGAGCGTCAGCCGAAAGTAACACTTTTCCCTTCTCGCGTATTGCTCGAAGCACACACAACAGACACACGCAACACCGTGTCACTTTGGATCGATCGGGTCTACTATATTACATCGAAAATCGCAGATCTCCCCAGATGATGGATCAGAAAACGAGGCTTGGTTTGAGGCCCTTTTTTTTCGGCCAAACACCGCGCGTTGTGCGCCTGCTTGTGTCTCGAATCGAAAATCGAATTTGATCAAAATTTGCAGCAGGAGCAGCAGCAGCAGCAGCAGCAGCGACAGACAAACTAGCAAACAAACAGCCAGGCTTAGGCAGATACGCTCTTTAAAGAAGTGGTTGGTTGGCTAGGCGAGGTTGCGAGGAAGCGCCTCGCTACCGCTGCAGCTTGTTTGTGCGGGTCTCGTCCCCTCTGTTCTGCGACGGGAAGCGGGTCGAGTTTTTTCAGGTTCTCGTCGTGAGTTTCGGCGAAAAAGAGAATACAGAGCCGTTCCTTGGAAGATCAAACTCAGTCAGATCATGTTGTCGGCTTTCAATGTTGCCTCTCGATGCCCAAGGATGCAGCAGTTATGTGAATGAGTCTCTTGATCTTGAAGGCGAGTCAGACGTCGAGATTCGAGATCTTTGCGAGTCCATGCGTTCAAGACTTGTCGCTATGCAGACTACAAGCCTCTAGGCCTGACACTTTTTCGAATCTCAACTCTGTCACTCATCAGGTTTATAGACTTGCATCGCTCGGAAAGGGTGGCAGCAGACCAAAAGAAGAGGTGAAAAGAAACGGTGGTTTGCGCCTCGATTCAAGACCATGGACAAATGGAAAGTTGGCTGAATTGAGTTGTTCCGCCCGCTAGCCAACGGCGTGTGTGTGTGTGTGTGTGTGTGTGTGTGTGTTTGTGTTTTTTGTGAAGCCGATGAATTTGACCTATCAGGCTAAATGCCCTCAGCTGTCCCGTCGGAGCGATCCTGCCTTTTTGCCGTGCCAAATGTAATCTTTCCCTTCCCGCTTGAACGCATACGCCCGACCGTTGACCAGCAGCAAGCACAGCAGCATTCATGGCAGCAGTGAGTTGAATGTACAGTGTACACACACGTTGTACTCAACCCACATCATCTCAACCTACTTGCCCGGTCTAGTTGAGCCCACACACAATCTTCAACACGCTTGCGGCATGACGGGATGGCGCCTTGGGAATGGGCGAAAGGACGAATCAAGATGAGGATGACAGGACGGCAGCTGCAAGCAGTGAGTGAGCGTGTGAGCGCCGTTGAGCGCACAACCGAGTAAACCAATGTGTGAATTTCGATTTGATTTTGGTTTTCTTTGGCTTTTGACTTTGGTCTCGTCTCTGTTTCTTAGCCAGTCTGTGAGTGTGAGTGTGGGTATTTGTGTGTGTGAGTGACAGCCCGAAACCGGCTTCCCCGCCTCGATTTTCGACCTCAGCTTGGTGCTTTTTGTTCGCTCGTGGGTTTCGTCTCGCCTGCGGCTTCACCTGCAGCAACAGCAGCCCGACAGCCAGACCGCCAGACAGCCAGACCAAAATCGATGACTTAGTTTTCGAGTTTTGTCCATTTTCTTACCAGGTATTTCGGCAGCTTGCCCACATTTGCGAGACTGTGACTTGCTGCACCCTGAGGGAAGCAGGCGATCTTGACTGTCTGTCGGTCTGTCTGACTTTGTTGCTGTTGCGGCCATTCATTTGCGCTCAATTTGCGCCAGTTTGGCTGTTTTGGCTGCTCTGATCCCTGCCCCGCCCGAAAAAAAGCATTACAGAGGTCGGCACCCTTTTTGTGGCTCACCTCGTCTGACTGTTGCAAGCATTCGTTATTGTCTGGCTTTGGCTACATAGTAATACTCGGCGAGCAAGCAAGCATACAGCAGGCGAGGAAAGGCAAGGAAAGGAAAGGCAAGCAGGAAGGGATCCTTGTCGTCGACGTCGGATTTGCTTCAACGCATGAGATCCGCTCTATCCCGCTCCCGTGTCCTGTCTGCTCCTCGTAGACCTCCTTGAAGCTCAAACGCTCAATACAACGATCCCCTCGTCGCCTTGTCGTCGGCGGCTCTCCGGTCATCTCCTTCTTTCTCTTTCACCTCGTCCACCTTGTGTGATCCGCCATCCTCTCTTCCACACCAATTTGACTTTGCCATCAACACAGCTGTTTGGGTCACTCCGCATAGCTAAGTCGTGCATCGCCGTTGCGGAACGGAATTGACCTTTGACGTTCGCTCAATACATACACGCCGACATCTAGCAGCCTTTGGTCAATCAGCCAGCCGTCCATCGACAACGATCTGCTGGACATCCTCACCACCTCGCCCCATTCCCTTTCTGCTCTGTTCTACTTGTTGCATTCAGAAAGTCTCGCCAGCCCATCATGTCGGACAACTTGTGACCCAGACTCGTAGCTACGGCCTCTCGAAGCTTTCATTTTCCTTCTGCACTTTTGGCCTCATTGCATCGCATCGCATTCAGTCCCTCGCCCCTTTTCAAGTCATCAGTACGACCGTGCTGTGTTGTGATCTTTTCCTAGGTGTTGCTCATTCACCTTAACAAAGATCGGATCACCATCACCGTCAATCACTAATTCAGTCCACCCCAGCATAATCAGCACGATGCACCTTATTCGTTGTTGAAATCGACTTTCGGCTCTTTCGACACAAAGCTTTGCTCTCTTGGCTTTCTCTTCCGCATCGAAGCGCACCTCCGCACAGATCGGTCTCAACCAACACTCCGTCATTCCAGAGCCTGAGTCTGTCTGATCAGCGCATACAACGGCCCAGGTTATCACTCCAAGACTCAATATGGAGTCGCCAACTGCTCGTTCAGCTCCCATGGAGTTGCGCATCGAGACCTCGACTGCCCTCCTCACGCCGCTCGACACCGAAACAGAACTGCCAGCCATCGAAGCAGCGCAGCTCTCACCCAAAGTCGACCGAGTCCGACATCACCTCATCCCATCGAAAACTGACACTTGTATTCGCGCTCCCATTCTCAAGCGAAATGTATCGGTCCCCATCTCGAGCATCACCAAGGAGATGGCTGCCAAGCACCTCGCGGCTGCTCCCTTCCACGATCGTGTCGCATCCAATCCTTTGCCCACCTCATTCGCTGCTCCTCGCAACCTCACTCTTCACTCCAGCTCCCGCCACGTCCAGTTCAGCGAGGCTCCGCCTGAAGAGTTCTACGTGCTGTCGGGTGAGTCGTACGATCGTCGCCCCATCAAATGCACCCAAGGAGGTTCCGCGTTCGACATGAGTCTGCCGCCTCGTTGCTCCTCCTACAACGGCGATGACACAGGCGAAGAAGAAGGAGCCTCCTCGACGGATGAAGCAGCCAGCCCGGTGCAATCTCCTTTGCAACCAGCCGACGAGCCCGCACCCGATGTCGGTTTCTTCCATGATTCCACCTTGGAGAACTGGGCCTGCATCAAGAACGGCACCGTCGTGCCCTCGGTTGGCTACCAGCCTCGTCAGCAGCAGTCCGGTCTCATGGCCAGCGGCAAGTCGCTTCACTTTTCTGCCCTGTCCTCCCTGCAGCATGCATCGGCTCTCGGCAGTCCGGACACGGGTAGTCCAACGCAAGCGGAGCAGTCGTTGCCTTCTCAAAAGGTCAGCTTGCCTGTCCACGGCTTCCGCTCTTTTGGAGGTCTCCAAAACAGTCTGGCTCCTGCGGTCACCGCCGTTACGACCGCCGGTCCGTCCAAGCAGCAAGTGGCGAGTCCCGAGACGACACCGCCAGCGCCGCGTCACTTCTCGCCCGACGCCACACCTATGCCCAGTCCAAGTCTACACAAGTCCATCGGCGCGTATGCCAGCGTCAACTACTTTGGCATTGGCTCTGGCGACTTGCAAGCTGACACGTCCGCGACCTCTAGCAACGCCAACGATGAGGACCTGCACAACTCAGATGCAAGCTTTGCGTCGGACAAGACCCAGGGCGCTATGGAAGTGCTACGCGATCCTCCGGCTCCCAACACCACCGCAAACAAGGCGTCGAATGACTTTCGGACCGCAGACCCCCTCCTGACGGAGAACATGTTGCCAAGTCCCGCCAAGACCAAGCCTGCCCCTGTCACTGTCAAGGTCCCCGAAGCCAACACACAATCCACGCCACGACGCATGGGCTTGGAAAGAAGATTGGCCGACAAGGATGCTGTGCGTATCTCGAGCTTGCAACCATCTTCCCTCTCCTCATCGATCGGTGCCGCTTCGTTGAATCCTGGCTGGTCCAGTCTGCTCGGTGCCTCCTCTTCCCCCTTGTCCTCGCGATGCTCGTCCGTAGACCCATGGAGCAGTCTCAGCAGTGACGGAGACGAGGGAGGCACCGAGTCGCCTGGCAACGAGAACAGCTGGATCAGCAGCAACTGCACCAGCCCCGACTTGAGCCCTCTGGATCAGATGGCCGAGGTCTTCCACCACCATCAACACCACAAGTCTGCCCCTAACGCGGTTGCACCTGGCTCCGGTTCAAGCTGGCCCGAGGCACGAAGCGCTCAGCCAGTGCACATTGCATCGCCTCAACCCAACGGCGCATCGAGCTCAAGCAAGCAGTCGTCCAAGGTCGCACACGAATGGGATCACGAGCTGGTCACTCCCAAGGCGACCGATTTCACTGACGAAGCTCGATTTTCATCTTCGGTCGAAACGGTCAACACGGTCAGCTGGGAGAAGAAACACAACAAGATGGCGTCATCGGCCACCTTATTGAGTGGCATCTCTAGCGCCGATGTCTCGGCTTCGGAAGCAACTACACCGGAATCGTCGCGTCGTCCCAGCTTTCAGCACGCCGACACGACTTCGTACCGATACTCACCACGGATACGCAGCAGCTTTGCGGCCGACGAGGATTCGGCTGTGGATGTTGGGGACGAAGAAGACTCACGCACGTTGCGTGTGCGTTCGCTCAGCAGGGATGGACACGCCAAAAAGAAGTCGACCAAATGTCGGTACTGCCGAACGTTGCGACAGCGATTGAAGAGTGCCAGTGAAGACTCGTCCGCACCCACCTCTTCGGGAGGATCAGCGCAGATCACGGACGCAGAGAGCGAGTCGATGGCAGAAGCGGATGGCGAGAACAAAGTCGGCACGACAACAGCCGTGTTTGAACATCAACGCGATCTTTCGAGTTCAAGGGAACTTTCCGAGGTGGAAGACGAGGGGTTGCGGTCGCGCTCGTCCATCTCGCAGCTTCGAGCAAGTGTACGATCATTGAGTATGGATGAGTGGTCATCCAGCACATCTCGATCTCGTTCACGGGATAAATCTGCGCTCTCGCATTTGGCCATTTCGATGGAGATGCAGCACGATCGAGAGTCGTCCAACTCGCCCGGCGAGAGCTGCTCCGAGTCGCCCCTCTCGTCCGGAGTGAACCTGCCAACGATGTGTACCTGCGACAAGAAGAAGGAGAAGGAGCGGATGAAGAAGAAGATTCGCAAAGAGCGCGAATTGGAGCGCGAACGCGATCGTGAATGGGAAAGAGATCAAGCCAGAGGAAGACAGAAGAAATTGTTTGGTGAAAGCTTTGGCGATGCCGACACAAGTTGCCTCTCTGCGCTGGATGGGTTTTGACAGCAGCGTCCTTACCCTCTCTCTTGGCCTTCCTTTCGCTTCGCCACGTATATGCATGACATGATTTTCAGTATCAAGAACCAGAACTTTTGCACATGTCGTTTGTCAGTAGCAATGTCACATTCTCTCTCTTTTCCAGGTTGTGAGTCTCTTTGTGTTGAATTAATTGCAACACTCGATGTTTGCATTCATTTGGCTGCGGGTGTGATGTGTGTAGAAGAATAGTGATCGATCGTCATGTAGTAAAGGAAAGCTGCGTGTGACCGACAGTGGGCGAGCGTGACGATAAGCAGGCGCGGCCAGATTGAGTGCGCAGTTGCGATTACAGAAAGGACTCTCAGCTCAGTCGTTCTCCGTCAAAAGAAAGGTTGGATTTTATGCGCCTTTTTTTTTGGCACGTTTTTGGTGCGTTACGTTCGGGAAACTTGTCGATCCTTTCTTTTTTCCCTTCCCTCGGATGCATTACAAGCGAGGCATAACTCACTGGACCCTGATCCTTAGGTACATTGGTTTGCCCCGCCGGATTGTGCTCTCACTTTGTCTCCCCTCATTAGTTATATATGCTAGCGGCCGTAAACGCAGCAGTGTTCAGTGCAGGATATCGCTCAGACCTTGCTTATGTGCGCGCTTGTGTAGAAACGGCGAGGAAAAGCCAAAAAAAGAGAAGTAGAATGCTTTTCAGCGAGAAGGTGGGTGAGAAGCGCACCGTGCGTGCGAAAGCCATTTCCAGCTTCGGGTTGACCCGACAATGATGCCCGGCAGCCAGTCAATAACGGTAGACAGTGCCACTGCGTCCCTATTGATGCTGCACAGAGCCCGAGAAATGGCATCAAGCACGCATTGTTCAAGGCATACCAGCATACTTGCTTTTCACGATGGCCGAAAAAGAACAACAAACCCGATCCGAACCCCTTCCTTTCATGAGGCGCTGCAACCGATAGTATGTCAGCATCATGCGGAAGTGTGCGTTCAACAATGCTCTCAAGGGAAAAGAAAGGAAAGAAGGAAGGAAAGCAAAGCGAGCGCATGTAGCTTCTGCATGCAGGAAGATCCCACTTTTTGCAATATTTCTTCTTTTTCCGCCCTCTCCGATACGTATGCACGACAAGCGTGTGGGCTCTTGTTTCTGCTGCTGCTGCTGCATTGCGCTGAGACAAGTGAGCCCCGCCTCGCCTGCGCCCCGTCTTGAGCAAGCGTTGAGCTTGAAGAAGAAGAAACGGACAGCTCTCCCTACCCTAGTCAATGCAACACACGCTTTCCTTTGACGCTAACTGAGAGAAAGCTTTGCAAGCCCTTCGCTGAGCAACAACCGCACTTTCGATCGTCCGTCGACTTCTTGTCATCGACAGACCGCCGCTTGTTTCCGCTACTCGTCGCCTTGCCTGCTGCTTCTTTTGAGTCTTTTCTTTGGGCGAGCATGACCTTGTTTGGAACAGTGTGAGCGGAGTTGTTAGCGATCTGCGAATGCATCCAATTTGAGACTTTTTTTATATTCATTTTCGAATAAAAGGTTGACCGAAGAAGCGTGAGAGTAGTATCGTCTCTCGCAACACACTGCTCCGCACAAAAAAAAACAAAGACCGAAAAAAGCAGACTTTCTTTTTGGATTTTTTAGGCGTGCTTTTGCAGTCCCCACTCTGAGAGCCTCACGCCTGCACCCTGTTTTTTGTTTGGTTCGCTTCAAGCTCAGTTGCAGCTCTCAGGCCACTTTATTCTGCTGCGCTCTCTCTCTCTCTCTGCACTTTGCCGCCTCGGCCTCCGCCTGACAGACAGACCAACACTTGGCCTTGAATTAGCAAAAATCGCAACACACACTCGCAGTCTGCCAGTCTGCCAATTTTGAACCCCTTTCACTTTCACTTTTTGGCTTTGTTGCTGCTGATGCTTCTCCGCTGCTGCGTGCACTTCTCAGACTGTGACTGTCAAGTTGGCTTTCACCTTTCCTTGTTGGTTTGACCTTTCATCTTGCTCATCCATTCCCCATCATCTCGCTGCTCATCATATCTCCAACTCCTGTCCGTTCCTCTTTACATTCCCCTTTGTTGCCTGCATCATACAGTGTCGCGCAACAAAGTCACACCGCTTTCACACCACGATCATCACCACCACCCCTTGCGCGTTCGACTCACGTAACAAAGGGAACGACCCGCACTCCATCTCCTTCTTTCACTGCCAATCTGCGCCACTCATTGCCCGGTTGCCCACCTTTACTTCTATCCTCGATTCTGGAGCAGCTTCGTCTTCTTGGCACTCAGCGCCGTTCGATCTCCCACCTATCTTTGCGCTGCCCACAGGTCAATCCTCTTTCCACTCCGTCGCTCTCACTGCATCATCTTTCATTCGACGATACGCCAGCTTTGAAGCCATCGCCATACTGCACTGGTGGATAGCTATTCCCCACTTCGACGTCCTCTCGCCAAATCGCTTCGCACCAGCGCATTCGCAGCTTCCTCTTTTGCTGAACTCGTCCATTCCAAGCGCAGAATCGTCTTTCACACACCCTCGAATCTGCATGCATTTCGCCCTCTAACTTGAGCTCGTCTTGCAGAAGGACGGACTAGCGTCAAAGGTCCGCGCGACTAGCACATTCCTTCGCTTTCGCACCTGCATCTGCCTTGGTCTGCTCTCTCTACGTCTCAGTCTTGACCACAATACTCCAAGCCTGCCGCGCCTTGATCAGCTTTTGACACACGCGTGTCTCCCACTCGACGCATCATGCCGACCACAGTGGCTCCGACTGCGCCTTCCGCTATTTCCTCTTCTCCCGTCTCTGGTCATAAAAAGTTCAGCACCTTTGCTGGTCTAAGAGAGCTCTCTTCACGTGGAGGCAGTCATGGCACTTCAGCTCAGTCGGGTAGCAACCGCACAAGCGTTCGTGGCCTTTTCGATGAGGATGGCGTCCCGAGCTCGCTCACTACAAGTCCAAGGACCCACGGCGCTGACCTCGATTCCCCACTGGCGGATCCCTCTTCGGCACTGGCTAGATCAGCCGATGGCCCTTGGAGCATCAGCGTCGCCGAAGCCAAGGACAAGCGCGAAGGTCGAAAGCGCAAACAGGTCGTCGCTTCTTACACTCTTTATGTCACCACACCCACTCACAACTTGACGCTCATCCGCACTGCCAACGAAATTACCGAGATGGACGCCAAGATCAGAGACAGTCTTTCATCCCATACGCTTCCCTCCTTGCCTGCGCTGCCCACTTCAGCACCCCAATTGAGCGGTCGCAAATTTTTCCAGACCCTCTCCCGCACTTTGTCGCCAGGTGCATCCAGGAATCGAGCCGCATTTGCCAATTTGGCAGGAGACCCGACTTCGCCTACAGCTGATGCTGCTGGATTCGCCGCCGCGATCTCGCCTCCACCCTCGGCACCACTGTCGCCTCAACCTGAAGAGATGTCCAAACTTGCATCGCATTCGACCACCACACAGCTTGCGACCTACTTCACCGCTCTGGCCAACCAACCCGCAGCGCGCCAACACAAGGCGTGGAAGCGCTTTGTGCGTGTTGGCACCGATGACTTCCAAAGTGTTCGCGTCGAGCGGCGAGTCCGCAAGGTGCGCAGCGACTTGGCCGAGCACGTCAAGTCAAACGTGGCTCCTCGCAATACCAATGTCGGCGTCGCACCGGCCCAGTCTGATCTTGAAGAGGATGGCGCTCCTACTGAAGACGATCTCGATCTTGACTCTGCCGACGAGTCCTCCCGCGCTTCGGGTACACCTGCTGGCAGAGCAAGCCGAGCGACCATGGCCTCGCGAGCCGGCTCGATGGATACTTCCTCCTCGGACAAGCGTGCGCTCGCCGATGACAGCCGCTCCACCAACACCAATATCGAAATGATCCCAGAGGAGCACATCACGGAAGACTCGGAGACCGCCCATACCGAGAAAGAGGGCGATGCAGCCAATTCGCGACACAACCGATCTCAACGTCGTCGCAAGGGTTCCAACAAGGTCACCGTCGATGATTTCGAAATGATCCGGGTTCTTGGCAAAGGATGTGCCGGAAAGGTGTTGCTTGTCCGCCACTCGTCGTCACGGGGTCTCTATGCCATGAAGTCGATCCACAAGAGGCACGTGCTCGCCCATCAGGAGCTCCAGCACACATTGACAGAGCAAGCTGTCCTCAAGCGCATGGCAAAGGATGTGCTCGACCCTTTCGTCGTTCGTCTTTGGTGGTCCTTCCACGACCGCAACAATCTTTACCTCGTCATGGACTTCCATCCTGGAGGCGATCTGGCCACGCAGCTGTCGCGATGGGGTCGTCTTGGCCGTGATCGCGCTCGCTTCTACGCTGCCGAGATCGTAGAAGGTGTCGAGGGTCTTCACAAGGCCGGCGTCATCTATCGCGATCTGAAACCCGAGAATGTCCTCATCGGCGCTGATGGCCACATTGTGCTATCGGACTTTGGTCTGTCCAAGGAGTTCAGCAGCCGCAGCCGATCCATTGGAAGCGTGACGCCGCCTCCCACATCCCCTGGTCGCTCGCATTCGAGCACCAACGTATCCAAGTCGAGGTCGGCCCACTGGATGTCCGCTTCAGACGATGCCTCGGGCAGTCCTTCTCGCTCCTCGTCGACGCACTGGCTGGACGAACGCGAGACCACGACCACGTTTTGCGGTACCGCCGAGTACCTTGCTCCTGAAGTGCTGCAAGGTCAGCCATACTCGTACGAAGTTGACTGGTGGAGCTTCGGCACCATGCTCTACGAGATGCTTACTGGCATCACTCCCTTTTGGGCTGACACGCATGCCGACATGTACGCAAAGGTGCTGCGAGACCCTTTGGTCTTTCCAGAGGACCGCGTCTTGGATCAGGATACCAAGAGCATCCTTCGAGGTTTGCTGCAGAGGAACCCGCAGCTCCGCATGAAGGAGCCCAGGATCAAGAAGCATCCCTACTTTTCCATGATCGAGTGGGATCACATCTTCCACAAGCGCTACATTCCGCCTTACATTCCGCCCATCGATCCCGACAACGAGATCGACACCCAGAACTTTGACGAGACGTTCCTCGAGATGCAGCCCACTGTCGCTCACGAGACGGATCCCAATGCTGATGCCGCTGCAGGCGCCGACGAAGGAGTCACTGCGGGACCTGATGCCGACGCTACAGCCGATGCCTCCTTTGCGCCCACTGGTGTTGCTGCTGCGGTCACGCCGGATCAGAGCATGGATGACAGGGAAGCGTCGGAGGCTAGCAACCTCTTTGACGGATACTCTTTCCGTGGTCGCAAGGACTCGGAGTCGATCGCTTCGATCTTCTCCACTGATCAGCGGGATGATGGCGCCGAGGAAGCTGTCGCCGCTGGCTCGCCTGTCAAGCAAGTCGCACGGGAAGCAGCAAAGCAGTCGACCACATCGCCTGTCGTTCCGGCCGTGGTAGCTGCTGCTGTCGCCGAAGGTCAGCCTGTCGCACAAGTCGTTCGGGAGCAAGTCGAACGCCAGCCCGCTGTTGTTCGTCCTCTGTCGACGCATCCCTCGATCGGTGATGTCTCGATCGCTGAAGAGGAGGATGACGAGTCTGCGGCGCGTGCTGCTGCTGCCGTGCTTGCGCAGCTCGAACACGAAGCCAGCATGGATGCCTCTACGATCCATGGCTCTTCTGCTGCGCCTGGGGCTCTGGACAGCGACCCTGCACAACCTCACAGCCGAGAGAACACCACTGCTTCCGATTCGCAAAGTGATCACTCTGCCAGCCAGGCACAGAGCTCTCCTGCCAGCTCGTATGCAAGTCGATCTGCCGCTCCTCGCAAGATGGCCCCGTCTGCCGTTGGTCGTCCCAGCAATGGTGTCATCCGTGAGAGCGATAATGAGGATGAAGACTGGGATATGGTTGAGGTGTCGGGTCCAGACGGTGAGCTCAAATCAGAGCTCAACGGTGGCAAGGGCACCAACCTGTTTGCACGCGGCGTTGTTGATACGTACCGCTTGCTGCGACGACAAGAGTCGACGCGCATCCCGCCTTCGTCCAGTCTGACCTCTTCGACCTCGAATCGTCCCTTCCACCGTCTTGGCAAGCGTAGAAATGGTACCGGCATGTCGTCGATGCGATCCAAGACATCCACTGGTGAGTTGACTGCAGCTAGCAGTGTCAACACCGTCGCGCGCTCCGACACCTCAACCCCTGCAGCTGTTGACGATGCCGACGCGGAAAAGGATCATATCGAGAAGGCCGCTGCTAAGCTTTCTGCTACTGGTGGCAGAGCCTCTGTACTTTCAGCGTCTTCCAACACCGAGCTGAACCGCCGCTCCGCCGCTTCACCTAGCCTTTCGGGAAGCGAGGAAAACAAACACCAGGCTAGAATGAAGAAGATCAAGCGCTTCACTACGTTCTTTGAGCCTTCCTCGCATCGTTAGTCGCGCACAGCTAGACTTTCGAGTCGATCGTGCACCACATCGCCGAGTCGTTCGAGCGTATCACTGTTTCTATACTTTTGCCCGTCACCCCACAATCGGGATTTGGACTGGGCAAAAGGCTATACCCCCTGCGTTATGCATTCGTACGATTCCATCACGCTCTTTGAGTAAAGTACATACCTCCTGGTCCCTTGGCTCCTTTTTCATACACGGTCACTCTTGTCCATACACATACCACACTCTTTTACTTTTGGCACCGATTCTTGACCCTGGGCATTCTGTCACATGAACAAAGCGCACATTCGGAGGCGCTCACACTCTTTTTGATAATACTCTCGTTTAGTCCAACTCCCAACGTCACTCTTTTGCACCCTTTTTGCTCGGTCGAGGACACTTTTTGTGGTGCTGATTTGGCAAAATACATTGTCCTTTCCTTTGGCTCTCTGTGACTTTGTGCTTCTGTGTTTGGTTGTGACTTACGTTCGGTATGAGTGGAGAAAGGAGGAAAAGGTGTGATTGCAAATGGGTATCTTGGCTTCATGGGCTAGTGGAAGGGCGGTGGGAGGACGTTAGAGCCACAACTCGTTCTCGTAGCGAGCGAGCACTTTGGGCGTTCTGCCTCTATACAAGGCGGTGAGTGTTTCTGTTTCTTTCCACTTCTTCCTTCCTTCTTGTTCGTTTGTTTCGATGGGGAGTAAATCGAAATCGATCACCAGGGCGCTTTGCTCTCCACCGTAAGCTTTACTTATCCCGGTGTCGATGAGCATGATTCCTGCCGCTTGGCACCTTATTACGAAACCATCAAAGTGCGGAGTGTGACCCATGACGAGATGTTTTACTCCCAGCGCGGTTTTTGTTTTTTCAGCATTGGAGCAGGCGAGAGGGGTAGAATCGGATGCGTAATCGCGGTACCATAGGGGTCCGGATTCTGACCAAAGATGTTGTTCTTCAGCGGTGGTATTGCTCGGTAGCCAAGAAGAGGGGTTTTCTTCGCTCAGCCCTTTGTAAAGAAAAGAGCGACCAACGTCGTTTATGTAGTCAACCCCCTTGGCTGCGTATTCGGGCGTGATTCCGCCATGGACAAAGCTAACTTTCGGCGGAGCGTACCCTTGCGGCAAACCAGGATGATGGGGAGGTAAAAGGGAGATCGTCTGAGTAATGTTATAGTTCGTCAACCAATCTTTCCCTATCCATCCCTCACTCGACATGGCAAACCTCCGCTCCTTGACGCCACCAAACGACTTTACATCCCCTTGAGTAACGTACCGCCAATCTCCTATCGCATTCATAACTTCATGGTTGCCTAAGCAATTCTTTACTTCTCCTCCCGCGAGTTTCGCTTGTTGCCGAAGAGAAATAAAGAGTTTGTAAAGCGCAATCGTGTCGTCTCCCCTATCAACAATGTCTCCTGTAGAGACGAGGACGTCGTGTCCCCCCACCCACTCCCACTCCCTTTCTTCAGCCATACTCAAGGCTTTCGGGTAGGGGGAGACGACGTTGGCCATCGACAAGACGTTGATCGCGTGTTGAAGGTCACCGTGCAAATCAGCTACCGCCACTGTACGGCGCGAGATGGAAACCCTACCGTCTTTCAACGTCACACCTGAGCCGAGCGAGCCGAAAGAATGTGGGCTGTCGTCAGACAAAGAAGTCGAAGTTGTGGGGGAAAGAGGCGAAGAAGAGTAGTATTGGTACCCCGTGTACAGGCCCATAGCGACGAGGCCGTGAAGGATGAAGCGTGTCGCTACGGCAGCGGCCGGCATTGTGACGAAAGCGAAAAAAGGAGCGAGACGGATGGTGTGAGTGCGAGCAGGGGTGTTCGTTGGTCGCGATGAACGAGAAGAAGTAAGGAAGAACGAGCGGCGGGTTACACAGAAAATTCAGGGTCCAACAAGTGCAAGTAAAGAAAAGTGTTGTTCTTGCAATTGCACGCAACGCACCATCCAAGCTTGCACCCCTTCCTTTCACACCCTCTTTGCCGCACTTGAACGTCACCTCTCTCGATCTTTTCAATACAAGTACGATATGCATTGCTTCAACGCTCGACGGCTGTGATGAAGAGCTACGCCACAGCTCTAGATACAATAGCGACGGGAAACGACTTGACCTCAGTCGACGTTATCGCTGGCAAATGCGCCTTATTGTCCCCTACAAACTCCAACACTGCATCAATGAACCTTTTCAGTTCATCTTTCACACCTACACTTCCCTGCTCCTTAATGGGACGCAAATCAAAAGTGACTTTCCACCGCTCGAACGCATTCTCCGCATCTTCACCTTGTGTGCTAATTTCTCTTGGGGCAGCGTTGGCGGTGGAAGGGATGAACGTTCCAGCAGGTTGGCCTGCTCCACCGGAGAATGCTTGAGCTAGCCATCCATATTGATAGTTTTTGGGGGATGCCCAGGCGCGAAGCGAAGATGCGGCGTGGGCGGCGGTGGAAGCCATACCTGAAGTTTTCTCTCCTACAACAGGTGTTTCGGCTGCTGCGCTGCCTTTGGCTTCGATTCTCTGCTCGTCTCTGCTCGCTGTCTGAGCTATAAATTCTTCACCAATTATTTTTCTCTTAGTTTCTGGATCTTCTACTCCAGCTAATTTTTCATAAAATCTTTCTT
>JAXQGJ010000192.1:0-25186 GCA_037039655.1 Pseudozyma sp. M118-08B | reverse complement strand
TCTTTCCAGCCTGCAAGTCACAGAGTTGGAACCGTATCTCAACCTCGGGAACCGGAGCTGCTGCAAGCCCATTTCAAAGGCACGGACCAACAACGCGGCCGCGTTCCGGACGAGAAGCCCTTCGAAAGGACCCTTGCAATTTAAAGCTTCTGTACCGAATCAGAGATATATAGCCGTACTTCGTTGCATCTTCTCACCGTCTCATTCGTCGCTAATACCTCAAAGCTTGCTCACCTGATTCCAACCATCACCACCACCACCTCTAAAACCAAGACCAAAAAGAACGATATCGTCACAATGCGCACGCTCACATTCGAATTCGCCAAACGAGAGGTCCCCATCCTCCTCGACCTCTGCTTACCAGACGCTCCTACCTCCAAACCTCTTCCCATCTTCATCTGGTGGCATGGAGGAGGTCTCATTCAAGGCGCGAGACAAGCTATGGCAGCTCACCTCAAACGTGCCGTAGACAAGTACAACATTGCTGTTGTATCGACCGACTATCGTCTATGTCCCCAAGTTCGCGTACCGGATGTTCAGCAGGACATGGTCGACTGTTTTGCATATGTCATCGAGAAGCTGCCTTCCGAACTTGCAGCGAAGGGTGAGAGTACAAAGCTCGATACGGATCGAATAGTGCTCAGTGGTTCGAGTGCTGGAGGATGGCAGAGTCTAATGGTCGGGTTGGGGATGTGTGCTGGTACGAAAGTGGAGCACTTAAAGAAGGTGAAGGGCATTGCAGCAATTTATCCCATCACTACTATGGATCATCCGTTCTTCCTCGAAAAGCAAGTTCCTTTCATGGGCTACCTCAAAGAAGATCCTTCTACCTTTGCCGAGTTCCGCGACCCCAACGCACCAGTCACCGCCAACACAGCCGCAGTTGAACACCGCAAAAAATTCTACATGCACGCTCAGCAAGAAGCTCTTTTCCCATCCTTACTCTTTTCGCAACAGCAGAGAGATGATGGCTGGTTGCAAAAGACCGACGTTCAAGTGTTTTTGAGAGGCAGCTCAGAGGAACAGAGGAAAGCTTTTCCTCCGGTGTATATCGTACATGGAGAGAAGGATTCAGCGGTGGATGTCGATCAGGCGAGGAGATTGGAAAAGGCGCTCAAAGAGGTCGGAACGCCGGTGATCTATGACGAAGTTCCGGGCCGAGACCATCTGTGGGACCAGCTAGAGCCGGAAGAGAATTTGGAAGCGCTGTGGAACTTTACTGTCGAGAAGCTACGTGTGTAACGAGCAAGGATTACACATTGTCAAGGGTCCAATGCCATCATGTCAGTACGCGATGATATCAAATCGCAAGTAGATCGGCCATGTATGTGATTTTGGGTTTGCGGGTAAGACACATTGATCGGCAAACCGGGTATATTGAGAGTCGAGATTCTAGTAGACAAGATGAGGCAAAAGGGAAAGGTCAAAGCTGACGCAGCTGTCTTCGCTGCAATACAACCTGATGATGAGTTGCACTCAGATTCGAAGGATGAGCACCAATAGCGCGATCTCGGCCAAGCCAACAAAGACCGTGGCGCCTGCTACGACGGAGCCTGCCGTGACGAAGCTCTCGCGCAGCACGGTCTGAACTGGCGCTGGTGCTGGAGTGGTCGGTCGGGATTGTGTGGTTTCGGCTTGTGCTGTTGCATCCTCTGTCGCCGCGCTCTCCGGATCTGGCTGCTTCGCTGATGTCGTCGTCGTTGCCTCCTCCTGTGTCGATGGGTTCTCCTGCTGGTGTCCGACTACCGCCATAGCGACGTACCGCTTAGCGTTGCTGACCGCCATATGATAGCGGAAGATGGCTACCGGGATGAAGCCCATGCCCAGAATTGCGTAGACTAAGCCTGCAACATCGGATGATGAGCTTACCAGGAATGGACAAGAAATGTCAGCTGGACCTACCATGCGATGTTGCCGCCATTACGATATGTGTTTCACTCACCAACATAGAAGAACTTGGGCTGAAAGAGACGTAGGATGACGATCGCATAGCAAAGTTGTCCCAAAGCCGTCCTTGCATAGGCGCCATCGAATGTCCTTTGAACCGCTCGATAATCGAGCAAGTCACGTTGGCTGAGCTTGACGACATGCGCCCGAGGCGGCAGTGCGCTGGTTGCCGTTGTCACCATGACAGGCGTCTCGACGACGTGGCGAAGATGATGGTCGTCATCGGTGTTTGGCGTAGGAGCGTAAGGAACGAATAGCAACTGCTGGTCAGTGTGGTGCGTGCGAGGCGCATCAAATCACGCCAAATTTCACGGCGTGAATCGTAAAAGGCCGGAAGGTCCCGATCTGATAGCGATAGCGGCTAATACGAGGCGTTCGGCGCTTGCTCAACCGCTTTGTGCGCCGAGAACAATGGAGCGCTTCGGCGCTTGTTTTGGATGCCTGAGAGCGCCACCGTTCAGAGCTCTGAAGGTGTGTCCCATCTTTGCGGACGATGCACATGGCACTGACATCTTTTTAGACCGTGGACCCGCAGCTGAGAACTTTCCCTCCTTATTTGCATCCCATCGTGTTGGCAAATCGTAATACATAGCATGTCCAAAAGGAACATCGATTCCGTCGGCTTAACGTCTCAGCGAAAAGAACAAGACCATCTTCGCAATCTTGCTCGCCTCTCGTCGGATAGTCTTGTCGGCCCTTGTGGCTACCAGAGCAAAGCAGCAGCTCGGTTCGCATGGCTTTGATGAGATTTCTCCGTCTCTCAATCTCGCGTATAATCTCTCTAACCGAAGTGTGCGAGGTCGACGAGATTCCCATCGCTTGCAAAACGTGATTCTCCTGTGCATCTGCATCTTTTCCAGCTGAGCCGTTGCCGAGGTGGTGCAAGCAAGGCCTCGACTCTCGCTGCAAACGAAAATGACCACCAATGATGCTCTTTGCTTTCATGTTGACCGTTCGCTCCGCTACGACGTTCTTGCGTGCATCGCTTGTACGTGCTTCCGATGCGAAGCAAATTCGAATCGTGGTCTGAACCTTATCGCCAACATGCGTGCAGAGGAGCTACGCTGACATGGCTCGCTTGGCAGACTCCGATTCAATCTTGCTTCCCTTGCATAAAGCTCAGTATACAGTTCTTTGTTTGTCTCCGCCACGACGCCGCCGCACCGCCAAAGGACAGCCATTGTCTCTGCGTGTGCGTCGGTACCATTCGCAACCTCGCTTCTGTCGCAAGCCACAATTAAGCACTTCACCTTTTCGAAGCCTCCGTGTTGGCTTGAGCTTGTCGATGCTGCTGGTCCGGACATGTTCATCGACTATGTTGGCAGTGGTCCGGTCTCTGCGACTCATAATTCCCTCCTCCCAACCATTTCCATAGCCCAATTTCCATCGTTCCCAGCTTCATCATCTTCCTACTGAAGTAAGGAACTGGCAAATGCTCATCGCGGCATTATAACAATCGCCTCTCGAGGATGAGCAGCTGGAAGCACTGGCGCCATCCTTGCCGCTGGCCTGTCTCGACCGAGCCTCTCGATCCTTCCACATGGTGTCGTCTACCTCGTGAGCTGGTGCTGCTCATCGTCGAGAGCTCCAGCTGGCTCGTACCGACTGCGACGCTGCATAGCTGGTGCCTGGTCGATCGAGCTTGGTATCGTCGTTCCATCCAACCTCTGTACAGCTGCATCGCTCTTTCGCCCCATGACAACGACCAGATAGGCGCCTGGCGCATCGAGCGCTTCTGCGAAACCATTTCTCGCAACAAGCTGCTCGCCAGCACGGTCAAAGCGCTCGACTTTGCCGTCAGCAGAGAGGAGGAAGGTATCGCAAATCAGGATCAGTACCTTGCTGTGCTGACGCACTGCCGCAACCTCATCTACTTGCGCAACTTGCAACGCTTTCGAGATCCAGAGGATACCTACCTTCTCTCTGTACCGTCGGGTGCATTGGCCAAGCTGCGATGGCACGATGCGGACCTGCGCGCATTCGAAGAGCTGGTCGAAACAGTCTTCAAGCCGCTTCACTTTCGTAGCAATCCCGACGCTCGTGGTATCGAACGCTCGGACCTGATCGCGACGGATGCCAAGTCTGCCAGTCGCTTGCTATATGATCTCCGTCTAGTAGCTCGTCTACCCAGCGTCGACAAACTCCCCACCGGCTTCTTTCGTCGCATGGTGCTGAGCCAGCTGCCTCGTCAACGCATCTTGACAGCACGATGTAGCAAGAACTATCAGAACGATCGCATCGGCGTGCACGTAGCCCTGGGTGTCATCCGCATCGTCTCTCGCCTCATGTCGCAGCTGGAGTTGATCGAGATCTACCTTGCCGATCGTGATTTCCATACGGGCGCGCCCTTGCACTTTGTATCAAAGGGAAGCACTACAGGCTTACCTTGTTTGTATCCACGTACGTTTTGGGACGATGCCATTCGTCAGCTCGTCGATGCTGGACCTTTCCCTTTTGCAATTGCGGTCTACCACGTTTGCTCGAACGAGGTAGGTGATGCGCCCGGCTTCGACATTGGAGGCGACTACGACCTGTTCCCATCTGAGCGCCGCTCGGACTTCGAAGCTTTGGGCAATGAGTATTCGTACTCAGCAGAAGAGGACGATATCTCGCGCCGAACAACTACGGGGCATGGATGGCAGGAACCCTTCATGTTGCTGCCCAACTCTTCGCAGATCGTGCCGATCAAGCTTAAAGGCGGATACCGTTCGCTACCCTTCCCTTCGTACAAAGTTGCTGGCAAAGCTGCGTGGGAGGTGCTAGTCAACCCCCCAACCGACATTATGCCACATCAGACGATCGTGGAGGACAGCCATGACGAATGGGACGTCGAGTCGATGTTGGGAGCAAGTCTACCACGACCCTCCACGATGCACCCTCTTACGCCTCGTCGAGGTTCCCTGGACTGGTTGAGGTTGGTCGCTCGCAATCTCGAGTTTGGCAAGCATGATCTGGCGTTGTGACGAAAGCGCGGCGCCCGGTTTCGTTGGATCACAATCATCACATTTGTACTTCTATAATACCTGCATCGTTGTATTCACTTCTTTCTCAAGATCACTTTCACTTCGACAGTTGAGCACCGTGAAAGCAGTTTGGTGTGAGAGTGTACTCTGCGGGCGTGCCGATAAGTGGTACGCGAAGACAGCACAAGTGTGGCGTGTGAACAGTGCAAGTCCTTCCGACGGTCACATCAAAATGCTGTGGGAACCTTTCTTCCGGATCGTCGGCTATCCCGAAAATTCACAGCTCTACGGCTTAGCCGATGACCACCATCACATTTGCAAGCTTGACGCGAAGTACGACGCCGCTGTGCCGCTCTAACAGGGGTGTTTGGAAGGTTTCCGACAGCTTACGATGGCGCGGCGGCTGCTGGTCGCCGGCAGCAATTCAGGCTATCAACTCGGAGTTGGTCACGATCAAGATGTACGAACCTTCCAAGAGGCACTTTGTCGGATCAATCCCGACGGCAACGATAATCTTCCTTTTCCACTCAAAGGTCACACTGTAAGCCAAATCTCCTCGGGTGCCAACCATACGCTTGCTCTGGTGGAAGCGCTTCGACACGATGAGGATGCTGGAGGGAGGGAAGGGAAGCAGATCTGGTTAGCTGGAACGGGAGGACAAGGGCAGCTTGGACCAACACATGCAGCTGCGATTGGAAGCAAGCCGGTGGAAGTCTTTATACGGCTCGACTTGGCTGCTTGTCTCGATGGAATGCAATTGTCGGAGGACACCGTCGAGCCTAAGCAAGTTGTCTGTGGCTGGAACTGCAGCTACATAGTTCTGACGCCAAGGCGAAAGGACCGGGTTGAAGTCAACTCGAATCAAGATGCGTTGATCTCGCTCGGATCTTGCCGTGATAACACATTTGGCGAGCTCGGACGCTCACCGACCAGTGATGTGCATCTTGCTTTATCAGGAAGCGCTATTGGCTTTTGTGTGCATCACATCTCGTTTGCGAAAGCTTTGACGGAGGCTGGGTTGCAAGCAGATGCACCTTTTAGAATCGTCGACGTTGCAGCAGGACTCAGACATGCGGTGGCAGCGATCAGCGTCGAGGTTCAGGGTCATCAACAAGCGCGAATGCTAGTGGTAGGGTGGGGCTCGGCTCGTCAAGGTCAAGTCGGCAAAATACCGGCAGCGGCAGCGAGACTCGCCGGAAGATCAAAGCGACCAGGTCCCGCACCAGCAGTGGTCGCTGAGCCTCAGCTCATCTTCAACTGGAAGACGGAAGCGCCGCGGTCTACCACGTGCAAGATTCGAGCAGGTAGAGATCATACAGTCGTCCTGGTGCAGGGCATAGACGGAGAAGACGGAGCTGGGCTGCATTGCATCGGATCAAGCAAGCAAGGCCAGAGAGTCGATGCGTCTGCATTGCCGGCGCATCGCGTCTCCATGGAAGAGATCGCCGATGTGAGTTGCAACTGGACTAGCACACATCTACTCATCAAGCAAGACATCAGTTCTCCAAGTCGGCCACACATCCTCGACTGTGGCAGCAACGGTCGGGGTCAGCTTGGCAATGGCTCGAAAGCATCCGTCTTTGGCGATGAAGCGCTCTCGTGCGTTGACCTCGAAGCGGTCCTACAGTTAACAGAGCCTACCTCATCAACTAGCAATGTCTCTTTAGACAAGCTTGTCTCGGGCAGCGAGCATTCCCTGCTTCTAGTTAATCGTTCGAGCGATGCTACGACGGAGGCGCAAGTGTGGGGTTGGGGTTGGAACGAGCATGGCAATCTTGCTCAGGGTCCTCATGATGAAGCGGACCGAGACCGACCAATCTTGCTTCTCGACGGAACGCGGTCCGGTTTCGCTACATCACCCACTTACTCGCCGATAGACATTTGGGCAGGATGCGGCACCACTTTTATTCTAGCTGATCTCCATGATGCATAGGATGTCTATGTCAGCTGTCGTCGAAAGATCTGTATTCCGGTGTCGAAGGACTTTTGTATGATTGCCGAATCTAATGTCATCGGTAGCATTTCTCTCATCCAGGGTCCATCTATCCAAGAAGAAAGACGAAGAGAGATTCCCGTAATGGTCGGCAATCTGTCTGAGCGACCACCGGCGAACAGGGTCCTGTTAGTTAGGAAGATGGCACCGGTCACGAAACTTAGCTCCAGATCGCCGCGGTGGGCCCATGATCAGCCACGAGGCGGGCCAAGGGCGTGAGCTCGGTGTCTGTCGGTCAACTCTATTGGTGTTGATCTCCTTCACGACGGTGAAATGTCGCGCTGCAGGTGTTGGACAAAATTTTATCCATCGATAACAGTCAGGACCCTTGCGAACTTTCAAGCATTCCGCCGACTCGGCTGCCATGCACCCAATGAGATGGCCTCGTCGACGCTACCCTGTCCAGCAATAAGTCAAGAGGCCTTTTGAAGAGGCGCAACAACAGAACCAAAGTAGCAAAGCTGGTGAAAGTCTTGCTCCAAATTTTGCGAAAGATGCCGATCGGGCGAACTCTTCTGAGAGCCTATCATCTCGGTGATGTGATTCAATAGAACGCAAGACTCGGTAGAATCTCGGAACTGCTTTTTACCAAGGCAAGCACTTCATCTGGCGACTTGCGCTGTATCCCACGACCCACCTTCGGTCATGTGTGGGTGTAGAAGACGTCCTATGCCATCGTGTGTTGTTGCGCAGAGCGTGGTACGCTGCCGATATTGATTGACATTGTTTGTCGCTGCAAGAGCAGCGGTGGTGATGGACACCGCGCTGTGAAGCCAACACAGCTTTTCTCGTCAAAGTGGGAAGTCGCATTTCTTCTTTCGAGAAGTCTGACGATAGGCTGCAGCAAAGCAAATCGGGCTTGATTTTAGCGCGCGCGAACAGACTACCGTAGCTCGCCGGCTGCTGGCATCTGAATTGAAACTTTTCTTTTTTCGAAGAATTTCGAGGTGAGATCGCTGTCGTCACTGAAGCGAGCTGGACTGTCAGGCTGACATCTCTCGCCTGCTTCTTGTCTATTTTGAGATGAATTTTTCGACAATTTTCGTTTTTCTGACTCGGGTTGTTTGCTGCTCTGCTGCTGCATGAACCGAGCTAAACTCGCAGCAGGATCGGAAGATTTTCTGTTTTGGCTTACTTTTTTGTGTGCTTCGTGAATGAGGGTGCAGGGACCGGACTCGCTAGGTCTTCTTCCGGACCTGATAGCAGCGTCTCCGAGTGTCGCAATTCCATTTTCAAAAGCTGATACACGGCAATCTGGAGCATGTAGCGCTGACAATGCAGAGAACAGAGATTCGCTCGCGGTCTGATGAAAGACGGCTAGCGCAGGGAGCGTCACCATTTTGACGTGTGTGTGTGTGTTGTGCGTGCGAGCGTGCGTGGAACACTGGGCAGCGATGGCTGATCTTCCTGTTTGGATAACGCACCGTCAAGCCGATGCGAAATCTTCGGTGCCACAAGAACGCGCGCCTTCTCGCATGGCTGGTCCTCGTTGCTCACCGAATGATACGAGCAAAGGTCGCACATGCATCCAGACAGATTGCCCACTTTGACCAGCTCGTCGTTCTTCCTTGTTTTCTCTTTTCCTCTCGACTTCCAACTGCCTACTCCACCACCACTCTTTCACCTCGTCACTTCGACGCCGCATTCGCCCTTATCGCAAGGATGATGTCTCCAGCGATTCGTGCCGGTTCACTGCGGACCGTGACGTCGCCATCTCTGGCGCTCCGAGCCTCAAGACTCGGTATGCCTTCCACAAGCGCTGCTGCTTCGATCGCACCGGTCTCGATGGCCCTGCAACAACAGCAGCAGCAGCAAGTCCGCACCCTTTTCCGTTCTCGCTCGTGGAAGAACGACAAGATTGCTGCTGTCACTGCCGCTGCAGGAGCTGATGCACAGCCACTGCTGCCACCGCCAAATAACGGCGGCAAGAAGAAGGGTGGCTTCTTCCGTACTCTGCGACGCACATTCTACGTTATCGTGCTCGGAAGTCTGGGAACATATGCTTACTTTGTCTACGAGGGACGACACCCACCTGACCAGCTTCCCCAGGATCCCAGCAAGAAGACCATTGTCGTGCTCGGAAGCGGCTGGGGTGCTACGTCGCTCCTCAAGAACATTGACACGGAAGAGTACAACGTTGTGGTCATCTCGCCTCACAACTACTTCCTTTTCACGCCTCTTTTGCCCTCAGTGACGGTCGGTACCCTTGATGGCCGCAGTATCGTTCAGCCTACTCGACACACTACCCGTTTCAAGACACGCGAGGTCAAGGTGTACGAAGGCGACTGCGAGTCGATCGACCCTGTCAACAAGACTGTCACTTTCGAGGACAGCAGTGAGATCAAGGGCTCCGTGTCCAAGGTCACGATTCCCTACGACTACCTCGTTTACTCGGTTGGTACCGAAAATCAGACGTTCGGCATTGAGGGTGTCAAGAAGCACGCCTGCTTCCTCAAGGAGCTCAACGATGCCGAGAAGATCCGTGCTCGTTTGATCGATTGCGTCGAGAGTGCATCCATCAAGGGCCAGTCCGAGGAGGAGATCGACCGTTTGCTGCATATGGTGGTCGTTGGAGGTGGTCCCACCGGTATCGAGTACGCTGCCGAGTTGCGCGACTTTGTCGAGTCGGATTTGATCCGCTGGTATCCCGAGGTAGCCAACAAGCTGCGTGTCACGCTCATTGAAGCTTTGCCCAACATTCTTCCCATGTTCTCGCAGACGCTCATCAAGTACACCGAGTCGACTTTCAAGGAGAACTCGATCGACCTTCTTACCAAGCACATGGTCAAGGATGTTGATGACAAAAACGTTCTCGTCAAGACTCCTTCGGGCGAGGAAAAGAAGATCCCTTACGGTCTGCTCGTATGGGCTGCCGGCAACACTGCTCGACCTCTCACTCGTCAGCTGATGAACTCGCTTTCGGATGCGCAGAAGAACCGTCGTGGTCTCGAGGTGGACGACCACATGCGTCTCAAGGGTGCCGAAGACTCGATCTTTGCCCTCGGTGATGCTACTGCCACTCAATTTGCTCCTACCGCCCAAGCCGCCTCGCAACAGGGTGCTTACCTTGCTCGTGTCTTCAACCAGCTCGCACGTCTTCACAGTCTCGAGGAGAAGCTTGAGGCAGCCAAGAACTCCAATGCTGACGCTTCAGAGCTCCGTGGCCTCGAACGCCAGATCGAGAAGGCTGCCAAGATCCGTCCCTTCAAGTACTCGCACCAGGGATCGCTCGCCTACATCGGATCTGAAAGGGCCATTGCGGATATTCCCTTGTTTGGCAACAACAACGTCGCTTCGGGTGGAATGGTGACTTTCATGTTCTGGCGCTCGGCGTACATGTCGATGCTCTTCTCGTTGCGTAACCGATCGCTTGTAGCTGCGGATTGGTTCAAGGTGTTCCTTTTCGGTCGTGATGTGTCAAGGGAGTAGATGTGTCGCTTTGTTCAGTTTAATTGCAATATCATACATACATTATAGAGACAAATTATTGGGTGCTTGGAGGCATGAGCTTGTCTAGCTCAACTTCAGAGTGTGAAGTACGAAGAACCGTCCGCAAAGCTGCTGAGGCGAGCCTGCGATTGTGACCGATACGGCACCGCCTCAAACGACGGCTACGCCGATGGGTTGAAGCTCGTGACATGCGTCAGCTCGGTCAACGGATCTCCGCTTCTGCGATCTGCTTTCTGAATGCGCTACTTGTGATCTTTTGACCATCGGAATCACACTGTCTCGCTGTTCCATAGATGCTCTCGCGTCGAAGCTTGGACTGTGATTGCAGCTCGTAAGAAACAAGCTCATAGTTGCATGCAGCTCACGACGGAGTCTCTCACAGTAAGAGAGGGAGAGGCGCGTGTGGAAACGCCTTTTCGTTCAAAATTCTGGCGTCTGTCGGATCAGCCGCAACCTTAAGCCTTCGTGCATTAGCCATCAAAGCTTCTGCAGCGTCTCTGATGAGAAGCAGGCGCAGCCCAAAGGGGGAAGTCGATGCATTCAGAAAGAGAAGAAGAAAAAAGGAGACGGGACAGATGCTTCCACCTCTCGCGCACTTTTGCAGTGCCGTTGCTCTTCTGTGACTCAGCCCATCGGCGCATCCGCTTCCTCGATGCGACTGGACAGAAGCAAAAGCAAGCAGTTCGCTGCTCAACCTTGAAGGCCTGTCGTCTGCCACATGCACTGGAAGAATGACGGCTGGACCCTGACCCGTGTCGGAAGCTAACCGAGAGCTGCTTGCGAAGTCCAATCTGGCTCAGTCTCGGCTACTCCGCACTGACCGGACAGAGACAGCCAGAGTCGCTACGCATCCTTCGGCTCAATTAGCACTCTTTCACTCTTGCACTTCCTCCTTTGCCTCTTCCTGCCTCTATTCTGACACGCTGCTGCTGCGCTCAAGCCAGCTTGCCACAGTCTGCTGCGCAGCACTTAAAGGACATATACGAAGACCATCGGATGCCGTCGAGTGGGAAAGTCCTTTCGCTGGCTACAGCAAGTTGGTCTCCTCTTGCGATCAGCTACCCCTCCCAGTCTTCATACCACATGGCGTCCATCATGTACGCCGAAGGTGGCTCAGACATGCAGCAGTCACGATACAAGCTGCACGAGATCCTCGAAAGCCTCGGCGATGCTATTCCAGCCAAACTTAAGCACATCCGTCGAGAGGAAATGGCCGCTGAGCAGCTGCGAGACGAGGAAGATGTAGGCGTTCCGAGCTCGAATGAGTGGGAAGATGATAGCGCAGCAGGTCCGAGCCACGTCAGCGAGCCCAGCATCCCCCCAGCTAGCTCAAGCGAATTCGACGCTCAATGGGCACGCTTACCATCGGCCATCCTTTCTCTACCCAGCTTTGTCAAGATCAAAGAGTTCGTCAAGAGGAACAGCACCGGGGACTACTCTTTTCAGCGCTCCCTACCTGTGCTGCCCAACGGCATCGACCATTTGTTCATGACTCGTCCTGCCTTTCGACAAATTTTGAACGATCTCGACAGCGAACGTCAATATGCCGACTATGACCCCATCGAGCAAGCTGGCTTACTTCCGCCTCATCCTGACCCTCTCGCTATTACCGAGGCCTTGTGGGAAGCGCATTTTGGTGTACCGAGAACCCTCGCCTGGTATTCAGCGCCCGCTGAGAGCCCTGACGGTGTAGAGAGCTGCATTCGAACCTTCTTCACCGCGCCTCATCGATCTCGGCTTGGTTTGCACGACGCTTCAGCGGATGCAGAGCATGATTCTGTCAACTGCGCAGTGGCCGGTACCAAGCGACCCATTATGTTTGTGGGACCGGCGGCAGGACTCGTCTACGCGGTTGTGCAAGGCTCGTTGCTCCTCATTACCTGGCCCCACTCGGACAAGAACTTCTACGCGTGGCTTCGAATCAGTCGCACGGCCAACGTCAATCACTTCGATCATCTGGACGACTTTGAGAAGCCGGCCATCAACCTTCTTCGCACCGGTGATGCCGTCTACCTGGCCGCTGGTACCTTCAATGTGCTTGTGTCTCTCACGAACGTCTGCCTGACCGCTCGTCAGATTCTCAATCCTTCCTCCAAAGAGCTTGACATCATCATCAAATGCTGCGATCGCTTGCTCGACACGTACATCAAACAGCAAAGCGTCGGTTATTCGCCTCATGACGATCTGAGCGTGCAGACGATGCAAACGAATGTCATGGTCTGGACCGCGCTTATGTTTCACGATCCCAAAGGAAGAGCCAAGACCACCAGCCTCAGCAAGAAAAGCGTGGCTCAAAAGAAGAGGGCCTCCATTGGACTGTCCTGCTTGAACCCCAAGATCAGTCTGAAGGTTCTTCACCGCTTCTGCCGAGGTCTGAATAGGATCGATGCAAAGATCGATCAGTACCGCAAACTAGTGGAGGAAGCAGACGTGCAAGATCATCGAAGCAGCGGCGATCCCGACAATCGGCCATTCGAGACTCTAGAAGCTGTCGCGGAGCTGGTGGAGTCTTCGGACCCTCACAGTGAATTAGCCATACCGATCACCAAGGACTTGGCTTACGAGATCATCAGTGATCAGTTGAGCAGGGGACTTAGCTTGAAGGGCAAGCGTCGTGCCCCGAACTAAGCGGCCCTTCCCCGGCTTCAAGCCTCTGTCCGATTTCATCAATCAGCTCTTTTCCGAATGAAGCACAGCACACGCGTGCACAAGCAAGAGAGCTCCTCTCGGCTCGTTTCCGATCATGTAACGTCAAGTTTTGAACGCAATTGATTCCGTCTCGAATATCATATTGTCGCCGGGCTGGTGTGGCTAGCCGTCCTGCTTGCTATTGGTGAGCCTGCCGTAGCTGAAGGCCGAGAGCATCTTTCAGAAGCGCTCTGAGCTGGAAATGCCAGTTTCTTGAAGCTATCATCCTGGCGCTTTGTAGGATCGCGTGGCTGCCAAGCTGGTTTCTCGAAGCTTGAGGACAGCTTCTGAGCAACTCCCTTACGGAGCCGTATTTCGGCTTCTGGACTTGATGGCCAAGGCCGAGCAATTCCTCGTGTCGCGAGAGTCTTTGAGAGAGGCTTCACCTTTGAAGGGCCTCACTTTCCCCAGTCCTCCTTGTTGAAGACAAAAGTCAACTCCTGCAACCCATCCTTTCTGGTCTTTTCTTCTATCTCAACTTTGCCCAATTTTTCGCTCAGGACCTTGACCATAGCCTTGTTGTCTTTCATTGTTCCATACTTGATTTTTTCCAAGCCTAGTACGTTAAAGGCATAATCCATGCTTGTCTTCAATGCTTTCGTGGCTATACCTTTACCCGAGTGTTCGTGGCTTAGCATGATTCCGCTTTCTGCCCATTTCTCTTGCCAATTCACATAGCCTAGTGGGCCTTCAGCGATGACGTTTCCCGTTGCGGTATCTTCAACAACCAGAAAAAGAGAGTCTTTGTTCCATTGAGGGGTTACGGTGGAGATCCACTGCTCAACGTCTGACACCGTCTGGTTTTCTTTCCCTTGCAAATGGGGGAGGTATTTAACGTTTAAGGGGTCGGCACAACGGTCTCGTAGATTGGGCGCATCGGAGAGTCGTAGTGGTCGCAAACGTAGCGTTTGGTCCGGGGAGAAAAGTTCAAAGGTTGAATTGTCGATCGATGGGATCGTCATTGTAGAATGTTGAGGGGGTGGGCGAAGAAGAAGCTCGATGCAGTTGATGAAGAAGATACAGAAAGATGATGCAAAAGGTGGGCGGTAGATGCCATTATATACCCTTTTCCCTTGGCTCAGTGCAGGGTCTACAACGGTGTTTGCCTACGGTAGCAACGATAACCCCGTCGGAACAAGTACGCTGCATATCCAACAGCAACTCAGTCAAGCTGCAAGAAGAAATGCAGGTGAGCGGAAGAGTCCCTTCCGAACCGTGACCAAAGTTGAGCCAAGCGAGCCAAGCATGTGTCGAAAACAGCTCTAATTCTTGTTTCCCGCTCCGCCAATTCTGCAGGGTCCAACACACATCGCAAACCACACAACACACCTTGCAGCGAAGGCACACATATTCTAGGCGAGGTAGCACCTCCAGTCGAGTCACTCCACCAACGCACCGCCGCACCGCAACGTTCGGTAGGAAGGCAATAGAGAAACTCTCAAGCGAGACATAAGATAGACCGTTAGAGCCGACCTTGCTATCATTACCACTGCCCGTAGGGTTGTGAGCGATAAGATAATGTGCCTCCGCCCGTCGGAAGGGTGGTGACTCGTACCGCGGGATGAAATTCCGCGCGACCTTTTACAGAATTCCCGCGCCGCGGATGGCAAGGTGCGCTTTCTGACATCTGACCAAGCTCAATTTGGGCTCGACATATCTTTGCAAGAGAGAGGAAAGTGTTCGATTCGCATTTATGATTCTGAGAACGAGATACATGGTATCATTTCGACCACACAAAACTATTTGAGAAACGGGCGGTGTTGAAGAGAGAGAGAGGGAGAAACATGAAAGCGCAGAAACTGCTAATGACGGCAAGTCTTCAGGCCTCAGACTTGATCGTCTGATCACGGCCCTTCTTACCCCTAATTTTGTCTGTCGTCCTCCTGATTCGATCCCGAATACCATCCTTAGCCCAGACGGCACTCCTTGCTCCACCATAACCCATCACACCACGGTGCCTCGAGTGCAGCGCCTCACTCTTCGCCTTATCAATCTGCTTCTGCTCCTTCCTGTCGATCACACCATCGTCGTTGGCATGGGCATTCACCTCAGCTCGATGAGGCATACC
The DNA here is from genome assembly GCA_037039655.1 of Pseudozyma sp. M118-08B. NCBI lineage: Eukaryota > Fungi > Basidiomycota > Ustilaginomycetes > Ustilaginales > Ustilaginaceae > Pseudozyma > Pseudozyma sp. M118-08B. The sequence goes on along the minus strand of JAXQGJ010000192.1, from coordinate 10,077 downwards.
TTCCAAGCGGTTGTAGACCTCAAATTCGTGCTTATCCTTGCGACCAGTGCTACTGTGAACCAAACGAAGATGGTCATCGTCCAGACCAGCGTCGATGCGAACCTTGACACGAAGCTTACCGATGACTTCGAAGGGGTGAGTCTTGCGCGTCTGCTCATTAATGTAGTTACGCTTAAGAGTGCCGAGGTTGGAGCCAGACATGATGTCAAGTTCGAGATCGACAATGTCACCATCGGCAATATCGCAGAGCGCAGCCACGGCGACGGCATCAGGCTTGTTACCCAGAGGTCCGACGGCAAGGCCTCCTCCACCAATGTCGAAGGTCAGCAGCGAGCTGTATCGGTCGTAAACGGGAAGACGCACCAGCGTCTCCGCATCACCTTCGATGCTTTGACCAGGGTAGATCTTCTGTGTATCGTCACCCGTCGAAACTTTGATCTTCTTCGACTTGAGACTGTCATCGCCCTCGATCTGAATCTCGGAAAGCAACTCAACCGTTGCAGTATCCCATCCGAGCAACGCTTTAGGCAGCTGAGCCTTGATACTCCTAAACACAAGACTGGCGTGCACCTTACCGAAACCCACACCATCCTGCAACGAAAACGACTGCGTAATCTGCGAACTCTCGCTCATCACCGTAGTCAAATCGATCGCCACAATGCCCATAATCGGATCGTGTTCGCGCAATCGTGCATCACGAACGGCCAGACGCACCTCGGTACGTGTCCAATCGCGAATAAACACTTCGGTACCGGCTTCGTAGAATGGCATGTTGGTGTACTGCTTGACGCGCGTCTTGTAGACGATGTCGTCGTTGACGATGAATTCGACGTAGCCGGAGGGGAGAGCTTTGCCTTCGCCTGCTTTAGCATCGACGTCTTGACCGTAGGTACCTTCGCGCTCTTTACCCATGACTCCCTTTTCGACGTCTCGGTTCTCGAGTCCCGAAATGTGATGGACGATGATGCTGAGAATACCAGAAGGATACTCCGGGTCCGGGGGGCAGTGCAAGGCGAGCTTCTCCTCATCCGAGTCGATGGCCGCTGCTTCACGTTGCGTCTCCTTTTCGACCTTGGTCATGTTCTTTTCGTCCTTCTTAGGAATGAGCGCCTTGTTGAAGTCGGCCTTCTCGTAGAACGCAACCTTCCACTTGAGTGTACCGGGCATGTCGTCGGCATCTTCGAAGCCCATGAGCTTATCCTTCCTGTCCTGTGGGTGGTTTGCATCGCGAATGAGGTCCTTGAGAGGCTTGTTGACACGACCGACGATGTCGTCGGCAGTACGTGCGTCCGAATCCCAAAGCTGAATCGAAAGCGATTCGGCGGCACGAATATCGTCCCTGGTAACGAGAAGGAAGGCAGTCTCCTTCCAAACAGGGTTGAGATCCTCAAAGATAATGCGAGAACTGTAAAGAGGGCGACCGAACTTGGCAAACGAAAGCACGACATAAGGATCGCTCTTTCCGTTGGCATCCTGAGCACTGAGTCCCTCTCCGTGCTCGATTTCGACGACAAGCACACCAACAGCATCCGTATCCTTCTTGATACCGTCACCAGAGAGCATCTGGGCCATGTTGAGCGTCATACTCTTCGGAGCGACGTACATGTTGGCAGCAGCAGCAATCGAGGATTGGACGAAACCAGAAATGAGAGGAAGGTCGAGAACGTTGGGCAGAGCTTTGAGCATAGGAATAGCAGAGATCTCAACTTTAGGGACACCCATGAGCGAGAAAGTGAGGTTGCGAATGTAAGGAGCTTGCTGGACCATCTGGCATCGCAAACGAACGGTTCCGGAAATGTGTTCAATTTGGACCCAGATAGGAAGCGGGATCTGGAAGAGATCGTAGGCACCGACGAAGAATTCGACCATAAGATGGATGTTCTTGGCACGGTCCTTGTTGGATTGACCGGGACGAGCCGAATAGCTGAACGAGACTTCGTAGTTGAGGAAGTCACCGGATTCGTCTTCATCCGCAACGCCGTCGCCGTCAGCATCCTCATCGCCTTCGAGCGCCTTTTGAGCATCGGACTTCTTGGCACGTTCCTCTTCCTTTTCCTTTTTGGCTTGCCTATCAGGGCTGTCATCGGGAACAGCTTTGCCTTGGGTGATCCATTCTTCACGAGGGTACTCCTTGTCGCTCATCATATCGGCGAGACCGCGCATCGCAATAAGACGAAACGGGTTCTCCCCAATACCAACATCGTCAATCTTGACAGCGTCCACAAATCCGGGCAACGACTGCTGCATGATGTCCTCAACCATGTCGGCCATAGGAACAAACATATCCGGGTTGATCTGCTTCCAGACACAGGCGATCGCAGCGTTGAGCCATTCGACACTCTCAGGCATGGGAGGCGAGAGTTGCTGTCCACGCTGCTTGTGCATCTCGGCACGAATGGCTTCGTGCTCCTTTTCAATCTTGCGCGATTGCAAGTGGAGACCGGTCCATCCGCAGAATCCGACACCGATGAGCACCGCGGTGCGGACAAAGAACTTCCAGTATCCGTTACCGAACGCCGTGAAGAGCCAAATGACAGCCAGCGATCCACCAAGACCGATTGCGAGCTGGTTGAAAGCAGCCTGCATACGCTTCATGGCATCCGAGTTAACAGGCTCAGGGAAGCGGTGAAGCAAGATGTTGGAAGGCTCGGCCGGGTTGGGCGAGGTGTAGAGTGAGTCGTGCTTGGAAGAATCCTTGGGAATGTTAGAGGAGAAACCAGGACCGTAACGCGAGTCGAGCTTGTCGGGGTTGATCTTTGCGTTTTCGGAAGCATCGCGGATCTGGACATCACCGCCGGTGGTAGGATCGGTGACAACACGCTCGCCCTTCTCTTCAATTTGATTGGCTTTGCCTTTGGGAGCGTAGGATTGCTTGATGCGCTCCTTTTCCTCAGCGCCACCGCCGGGCTGGTCGTCAACCTTGTCAGCTTTCTCGGCTTTGATGACGGAGGAATCGTTGCTGGCACCGTTGGTAGCAGCGGTCTGGCTAGTGCCTGTGGTGGCTCCATCGGTGGTCGAAGTGCTCTTGCGCTGTCTCAGACCATCGAGCGAGCCCGTGATAGCAGGAGCAAGGCCACTGGATGAGACGGGAGCCGCCTCATCTTGCTCGGTAGCAGCGAGCCTGGAAGCGTTGCCATGAGCAGTGACGGCACGAAGATGCTCTTGCTGCTGACGAAAATCTTGGACAGTGGGGATCGGGTTGCGCTCCGACCACCCCTCGCCGGTGTGATGCGACATTGCGGCTGGCTGAAGCTTTCCAGAACGATGATGCTGGAGGATCCGTGAGTGTGTTGCGTGAGTAAGGTGGATTAGTTTCTTGCCCTCAGTGTTGGCAACAAAAGAGATTTCGGGAGGAGGGGAGGATGTTGTGGGAGGGTGCAAGCTAGGGCACTGAGGTGAGGGAAGGAAAGGAAGGAGGGTACGATGAGGGAATGAAAGAGGATACGATTGTCTCGCTATTCACTGCTCCTTGCTCAAACGTAGGCACACACTGAATACTGTATCTGCTCATCACGACGACGAAAGGGTGCATAAAAGGATAGCGAGATCACAGCTGGTTGAGGGGAAAGCGAGCCAGTTGAAGCGGACTTTGCTGGGAGAATTGTGAATTCTGATAGGAAGCGGATTGGAAGTGTCTGACCTGTGAGACAGCTCAGCACTTCTAAGGGCCACTAGGAGAACACTCATCAATCGATTAGCGAGAAGTGAAGCGAGAAGGCCGAGGCTGTCAGCACACACACAGGTCCCTTACTCGAGCTCGAGCCACTTCTGTAACACACGCATTTTGGCTTGCTTCCCCGGATCATGCTTCTCTGCACGCACGCACAGACGTAACGCCAAGAAAGATTAGCCTCGGCTTCATCCTGGTATTGCTAAGACGTTCGTTCGTTGTATTCAGCTCTGTTGCCTGAACGATACACGTGAGAACAATGGTATTGATGGTCAAGCCTCCTCTCTCATTGCAGCCACGTAAAGCAAACTCCGATGCTCTCTCTTGCAGCGGGACATCCAAACAAAAGCCAATTGCAATCAACGGTGTGTGGAAAAAGAAAGACGCCGGTTGACAGGATGTGTGCCGGCATTTCGTCATTGACTGAAAAGCGTTGATTGAGCTTGCACATCGCGAAAATTTGCCAAGCTCGACGCATCGCCACGGTTGACAAGACTTTGGCAGCTCTTCGGGAAGCTTTCGTCGGCGATATCTATTCTTGTGGAGCGAAGGGGGCAAAAGCAGTGCAAACAATCACATTTTTTTCTCTTCCCACGACATTTGTGTCAAATTCGGTCGATTCCGATGGTATGGTGCCAGGAAAAGCAAAGGCGTGAATTGCATGCCAAATCCAACGTCAACGTGCAGCTTGCATGTGACGCTCTTGCATGTGTGGAGGCGGAGCATTCCAGAATGGATTTAAAGCAAACGCGAAATGTTAGAGCACGATTCGAACCACATCGGTTTTTTGTTTTGGCTCATTTTCACGCTTCCGATAAGAGACCTAAGACAGGCGAGCCAGGGTCCAAGCTGATCCCCGCATCTGCACTTCTGCACCTCTGCAGCTCGCCGGAAGTGTGCAGAGCCCCCGATTTCGTGCTCAGCACAGTTGGAACTGCAATTATTGATGCAATCGCTCGCTTCCTTTCCTCCTTTCATGACCCATTCCACAATCCATCCATACATCCATACATCCATACATCCATCCATCCTTACTCGATCCGCTCATGCTTCTCGACCAAACCGATACAACAGAGTGATGCCAGAATCATCCGAGGCAGGTCCCAGCTCAGGGTCATCGCAGAGGCTCACAACCGTACCATCCGTATCTCGCAGGAGATCATCTGGTACTCGTGCACCTACCAGATCGCGACCGATCCGTTCTCGAGCTACTTCCTCCATCAGCCAACGTTCCGATGCTAGCAATCTCAGCAGCGGCCTTCAACAACTTTCGTGGACCACAGGCGACTGCTTTGACTATGTCGATGATGATGCTCGAATCAGTGCTTTCCTGCATTGCCCCATCTGTCTGGGTCCCTTTTTGGATCCGTACGCATCGACCTGCTGCTCACACACCTTCTGCAGGCAGTGCATCACTACGGCACTCTCCACCGAGTCAACCCAACAACAAGACGACGATCCACTGGTCGCAGCAGCACGTAAAAGATGCCCAACTTGCAGAACAGCCGTCGATCTGTTGGATTTTCAGCCCACGGCACTTCTCATCAAGAACATGGTCGACACACTCAAAGTTCGATGTCCGAATAAGGGAAAGGGTTGCGACCACGAGTGCGAGCGACATCTTCTCAGGGGCCATGTCGGATCTGACTGCGCTTACGAGTACGTCGATCAAAACTTGAACGAAGGCAAACGATGTGGATGCAATGCAAAAGTCATGCGAAAGGATTGGGCTTCGCATGGCCTTACTTGTCCCAAACGCAAGACATGTTGCCCCACTTGTGATGCCACGCTTTGCTTCGACGAGCTAGAAGATCACTGCCAAACTTGCTCACCGGAGCCAGCCATATGCGAATTCTGTGGCTTGCAAACCATCAAGAGTCGCTTGGCGTTTCATATCACCGACGAATGTATTGATGCTCCGATCACGTGTCCTCATTCCGCGTTCGGCTGCGCTTGGATTGGCCCGCGTCGGCTCCTTCGTCGGCCAGAGGATACAGCTTCCAAAAGCACAGAACAGACGCATCTCGAGGACGGATGCCGCTTTGAACCCATCAAAGCCTTCTTTGGCGTTTTCAGTCAGCACGTCAACGAGCTCAAGGAGGAGAATGCTGCACTCAAAATCCGAGTCGACGAGCTCCAAGGTAGGCAGCAGGGTCAAGCTCGACGTCTGGATGACTGCGTGCATAGCTTAGGTAGCTGGTATCGGTCAGCAGGGGATTTGCGTGTCTATGGACAAGAACAACGTGGAAGAGGTTCACAAGTGGGTGTAGATGGAGAGTGGGACGAGTTTCCGTTGGATGCACAGAATTGGGAGAGGTCACTGAGTCAACAGAGCTTCGCTGCCAGGCAATCACGCACACAAAGTGCTTCAGCGATATCGAGTACGGATCTGGCGACGTGGGCGAGAAGGCAATATGCTGACTTTGGCGCTCCTGATCTTCTCAGTCCAAATGGTGTGCCACTGACAACGTCGCAGCGTGGTGGTGCCACCGCAATGCTCGATGATGGCGTGCTGCCGTCTTCGCGATACCTCGCACCTCCAACAGCTCGGTCGATGCCCACGTCCTCGGCTGCTGCTGGTCAGAGCTCGATGACACCCTCTCCTTCACGCGAACGACCTTCTTACCTCCCCGACCCACCTTCCTTCCCCTCTCGACGTTCAACACACTCTCTTGACGCTACACTTTCCACCTCAACATCCGCACTCACTCCTTCGTCATACGGGTTTCCCACTTCCTCGGCCAACACTACCCCTGCCAACGCTCATCACATCCTCGAATCACACCTCACGCATAGCCTCGCAGCTGACCGTGATGTTGATCGCACCAACCTCGACACAGCCCTGTCCTCACTTACCTCTTCGATCGCCGGTTTGTCGTCAGGTCTTTCGACGCTCGACAAGCGGACGGAGGAAGGCCACATTGCAGCCGTCAAAGCAGGTTTCGACGCTGGGAGGGTACAAGAGGAGGTAGCGAGTTTACGACATGGATTGCACGCCATACGTATGCAAATTCATCAGATATTGATGCAGCAACAGAGACATGCACTTTACCCGTCGGCTGCAACATCGCCGGCAGGAGGGATGGCGGCGAACAGAGCAGCAGCCGCAGCAGCAGGCGGAGGAATTGAAACAGTAGGCGTTAATGCAAGCCAAACCAACGCTGCCATGGGAACAATGGGCAATATGCTCCCCCCACCTTCCATGCTGAGTCCACCGCTGCTACGCAGGTGGGCCGGATTGGAACATACCAAGCTGTGACACCCCATCACACACTTTCGAAGAATCACCTTGTTACACCAGTCACACCAATTGACTTGAAGCTGGGCGAGCCTACTAGTCAATATCACTCTTGTCAAAAGGGTTTTGTCTGCAATCAAAGCTGTGTAACATTGCTTTTCTCTCGTCTATCGTTCTCGCTTGGCTGCCAGAATTGAGATGGGATCAAAGGAAAGCCCAAACGGTTCCCGTCGTCGCCATAACTGCACTCAGCGCCAAAATGCTCAAATCGAGGGCTATTCTCCACCTCTTCATTTCGCCTCCAAAGAGCCTTAAATTTGCCAGTAAGGGTCCGAAGACGCACGTTGCGAAAGCCAAGAATGCGCCCAAAAACGCCATTACCTGCTCAAACCCGGGCAGTAGAACAGCGGTGAGCGTAATGAGACCGGTGAGGGCAATTTTGAGCGCGATTTGCAGAAGGAAGCGCGTACGAGGTGTGTAGTGCGAGGTGTAGGAGGTGAAGTGGAGGGAGATGGAGGAGGTGGCGAGTGGGTTTGCGTCTTCCGCTGTAGTTGATGGAAGGGGGGAGAGAAGAGGTTCTTCAGCCGGGCTGGAGTTGGAAGAGGAGTACTTGGGTGTTGCGGCGAAAGAAACACGTTGGTTGGGAGAAACGGAGAGGGGGGCGTTTGTTGTTTCCGTTGTCAGGTGTTCACCGCCTGCTCCGTTGGCTGCTACCACATCGCCTCCTTCCTCGGTGGCCTTGTTGAGGCTTTCATGTTGCCGCGTCGTCGTTGGCGTCGTCTTTGTCAAACTTCTAGCCCCCGCACTGCTTCTCCTTCTACCTTTGCCATTCGCCCCCACACCAGCAGCAGCAGCGGCGGCGGCGGTGGCAGTCTGCTCGTCCACCCCCAACAAGATCTCAAACGTCGTCTGAATCGGCCTTGTCGCAAGCGCAAACTTCGACAGCGGATTAATGACGATCAACCAAATCGCCACACTATTCAGCACCAACGGGAAACCCTTCGTCCTCGCCAAATCCTTTGTAATCTCGTCCGATACCGCCGTACCAAACATGGCATAGCCTACCATTCCCATGCTGAGGTACAGCACCGTTGCTGCAACGTAGGCCAAGTTGAGCATCTTTGGGAACTGCGAAGGATCCTTCATGTCTCGTACCAACGAAGGAATGATCGGATGCGACGAGAATCCAGACATGATGAGACCAAAGCTGAGCGGTAACCTCTCCCATCTCGGACCCAACGTTGTCGGTGCCATCGACCACAAGCTCCCGGGACTATCCTTTTTGATGAGACCATCGCTAATGACGACAATGACGAGCGTAAATGTCGAAACGATCCCAATCACCGATATTGGCGACAAGAATTTCAACGGCAAAAACACCGTCGGTAGCACCACGGCGTAGCCTAGCACCTTGAATGCTGCCGGAGCGATGTTGGGGAAAATCGCAGCCATCGAATCACCGAACAGGATGATGAGCGCTACGCTTACCGCCCAAAGCTCCAAACAGAAGAACAAGCTGATCAAGATCCGAGCGGAGGGACCGAAAGCGTAGCTCCCGATATCGGCGTAGGTGCGTAACGAGGGTTCTTTGGACATGATTTTCGCCAACACTTTCCCTGTATAGTTGGTAAGCAGACCGCAAACGAGGAAGAGCACCGGACCGCCTATCCAGCCAGCGTAGGAAAAGGCGAGAGGCAAAGCGAGGATTCCAACTCCAACAAGGGCGTTGACCGTGTTGAACCAGGATTGGAGGAGGGTGCTACTTCCAAGTTCGTGCTGTTGCGTCTGGTAGACGGAGGATGAGGCGGAACGATGGGATAGAGCGGCACCGCTTTCCGAGGTGCTACGGCGTACAGTGCCGTATGTGCTGGATTTACGTCGTGTCGTGTTGGCACCAGTGGAAAGCAAAGGGGTGGCTTCGCTGTCTTTGCTGGTAGCTTGGATTCGATCTGTTGTATCGTCCGCGAATGGATCTCTAAGCACTTCACCTGACGCTGTGGAGAAGTGCGATCGACGATTGAGGTCAGATGACCTATTGGCAATCGCATTGGGGTTGAGTCTGCTATGCGAAGGACGTTCTCTCAACCCACCTCCGGCTGCCAATCGTTTAGGACTTCGACTTCGACTGCGACTCCTCTCTTCTTCATCCGCACTTTCCAACTGCTCCAACCTCCTATCTCTCGCCTTTGACCTCCTTCTTGTCTTTGTTGCGTTTCCCCCTCGCATCGCATTCGGCGGCAACGCCTCTCCTTCCCACTCAAACTCGTCGGACGGGCCAAACCTCGCATCACTCGCCATACTCGCTGTATCCGTCGTATCCCCCTCCCCCTCCGTTCCTGATATCGAATGTGTTTCACCCCCCTCTTCGTACTCCTCTCCACTTTCATCCCCTGAGAAATCCTCCTCGTCATCTTCGTAGATACTATCGCCCTCCTCTACATCCTGACCCGCCCATCGACGCTCAACAAAGCTGGGAGAAGTGGCGATGTTGTTGCCGTAAAAAGCCTGGGAGCGTGAGTAGGACCATACTAGGTCGAGACTGGATCGCCAAGCTGCTTGTTGCTGGTTGTCGCCTGTAGTGCCGTTTCGACCGGATGCACCGGCGCCGCCGTTACGATTGGAATCGCGTGGGACGGGAATGCTCTTGTTGGTCGTACGAGCCGGTGCCATCGTGTGCGACGAGTAGCCTCTGAGGGCTTATCGGTGTTCGAAAGAGCGGCTCAGAAGGTCGCGATGCCAGCGGTGTAGAGAAGGCGTGGGGAAAGTCAGGTATTGGATTGCATTCTATGCTGCGCGGGCAGAGCGTTGATGTATGCTGTAGATGCGTGCGATCGATATCTACGTGGGCCCAGGATAAATTGATGAGCGATGATGAGGTTCGTTTGTATATCCCCTGGAAAACTTGAGCCAGGCGATCGATGATAGAGCCCCCAGCCTTTGCGATGGTGGTACAGATAAAGGATGCAATCGCCTCTCCTCGCTTCCAGTTGAGAGTCTGTGGTGTGAATACGAAGAACAAAGAACCAATCGAGATTCCGGAAGGTGAGGCCAAAGGCATGTAGAGGCTGCACAAGTTTCAAAGCGTACATACAGTACTCGCATGTGGGGTTCAAAGCTACACCCTTTTCCGCGGTCCAACCCAAGTTTTCGCTCTGTGATTGGATAGCGG
>JAXQGJ010000191.1:0-25269 GCA_037039655.1 Pseudozyma sp. M118-08B | reverse complement strand
CGTTCGAGCCATGGCAGTAGGTGGAGCCGGTGGCGCTGCTGCCATGAGTTACCGTGATACGGGACGTAGGAGTCCGGGCAGTGTTTCGGGTAGTTCTAGCGCTGGTGGATCGGGATTAGGTGTGGGTAGGAGAGGTGTTGCGTACAGTGATCCCGAGATGGAGTCTCGTGCTTCGGCACCGATTTCGTTGGGTAGTAGGGGTAGGAGAGGTGTTGCGTACGGTGGAATGCAGGAGGAGGACGAAGAATCGCAGATTGGAGGTAGGCCGCTGAGCGAAGCTTCGAGCGACGGCATCGGTCCTGGTCCACTGGCTGCTGCTGCCGCCGCTGGAGGCGAAAAGGCAGGAGCGGGACACGCCCGTACCAGCTCCAGAGGCGGAGGTGTAGGCTCAACACGAAGAGGCTCGAGACGTGGAATCATGTCGGACGAAGAAAGCGGTTGGCATTTGCGTGAGGAAGAGTCCGAACGCTAACCCCCTTCCCCTCTTTCCCCCTTCCCACCTTTGATCATATGTCGGTCACTCTCCGCTCTTTGCATCGGATCACACTCAAGCGAGAAGGCGAAGATAGAGGACTCTCGGTATCGCTACACAGCGGCCCCTTGTTCAGTCTCTCATCTTACGCCGCCCTCGTTCACTATAACTATCCTTTTATATATCACACTCTTTCTCTTTGCCCATCACGGTCGCGTATAATCCCCGCATCCGAAGCGCCAAGTCTTTCCTGGCTGCGTCTTCTCTTTCTTTTTCTATGGCTCAGGTTTTCTTTTCGCTTTCACTTTTTCCGCTCATCTTTGTCCTTGGTTATACACTCATTTTCGAGCATTGGCAACGCTGTGTACGTCGTCTCTTTGTCCCAGCTTACGTTGTGTGTGTGCGTGTGCATTTTTCCCTGTTCGAGGCCACAAATCCAGAAAGTGATGCGAAGAAATGATGCGATGGAAGGGTATAGTTGCAAGAGCTCTTGCAGGTAGACAGGTACAAATACAATAACCTTAACAGTTGTGGTGTGCTTTACTGACTATGATCGGAAAGGGTCTCACTTCTTCTTACGAACAAGACCCAAGGCATTGGGTCCATTCTTCTTCTTCTTTGCTGCTGGTGTCGACGCTGCTGACGATGTCGAAGATAACGTTGATGGTGCACCGACAGTGGTTGAGGAGGCAGCAGAGGCGGCTTTCATCGCGAGTAAAGTGTGGACGTCTGGTTCGGCTTCTGTTTCGTCTTCGTCCAACTTACGCTTCACGGTAACCGCAGTCGGCAAAGATGACGAGGTGGAGGAAGGAGTGTCAAGAGCTTTACCAAAGTACTTGCGTACCAGAGCCTCGTCTTCTTCCTCTGCCAAAGCTTGTTCTGCTTCTTCGATGGATTTCGCTGTTACTCCCGCCCCTCCTTGTGCCGATGATGAAGGGCCTTCTGCTCTATCGTGTAGTCTCGCGAGCACTGCGTCTGGATCGACTCTTTCGATCCGAGCGTTACGAGTGCGTATATCCTGCAATGCATCCAAAATCTCCATCTCCCTTCTCGAGTCCAGAGTCCGCTCTTCCAATTGCTTCATCGGGTCTCCTTCCAATCTCTCCCTCTTCCTCTCTAGCTTTTCTTCCTCCGTCAGCAACTCTCCATCCTCCCCCCTCTCGTCCTCTCCTCCGCCCTCCTCCCTCGTCGGTATGACATTCCTACTCGCTCCATGTTCCGCCACATAATCCGCATTCTTGGGATCCGTTTTGAACGTGATCTCTGCCGAACACTGCGTGCATTTGATGTAAAACCTGAAGATCTTGATGCCGTAATAGTCTTCCCCGACAACGAGCTCTTTTCGAGCATTGAACTTCTTGCCCTTGTAGATATATTCCGAACAAGTGTTGCATCGCATCGAAAAGGGAGCCATGAGACGAACGGTTTGTTGACGATCCTTGGCAATTTTACGACGTGGGATCTTGGAAGGGTCGAAGTCAGGTGGATAGTAGTGGTTGAGGGCTTTACGGTCCGCCATGGTGCCTGTTCAAGGAGGTGCGAACGTGCACCAGGACGAAGACGAAGGGTTGTAATGGCACTGGTGATGATGGAAGCTGGGTAAGGTGTGAAGGAGAGGGTGGGGTTTATTCAAAGTTGGCTGAGTTCGTGAAGGGTTCAAGGGTCGTCAAAGCGGGAATCGGCAACCCGATGCAGAATTTCGTGAAAGAAAATAGCGTTTCACGGGGCAGGTCATCGGGGCTTGGCAGCTTATCGGGAGACGGCTAAGTGGAGGAAAGCAACTCCGACATGAGCTTAAACTCGATGACATTGCCGAGTCCTACCCTCTAGCTCACGCCACCATAACGGACCATTCTCCTCATCCCTCACAGGCGCGAGAAGATTAATTGGTACCTACACTGAACTCCAGGATGATCGCGTAACTTATTCAGATAATTTGACTAGCAACGATGGTGCCGGCACCAACCAAGACTACCAGCACCACTGTGAGCACAGGCAAGACGTCCAAACGTAGCGCCGCGAAACGTCTTGCCGCCTCATCCTCTGCTCCCACCGCAGCTTCCATTGCTGCCGAGGAAGCATCTGCTCGCCTTCGTAGGCTAGCTTCGTCACTTCCAAGCGAGCTCATCACATATATCCTCGAGTTCGCCGCTTCCACTGCAACCGAGAATTTGGCCAAACTCAACCTCTTACTCCTCTCTCGGTCCTACCACGCCCTTCTCTCACCTCACATCTACGCAACGATCTGCCTTTGTTCTTCTGGACCTATTCACTCGTTCTCGACTCTCGTTCGAGCCTCGCCTACCATCGCGAGATATGTACGTCGTCTTTGGATCAGCCCGGATACCTCGTCTTCCGACCTCATCACGGCTCTCTCGCCCCCTACGTACAACGAAGCGGGGTACATCACGGATATGAGGGAACGCATCCACGTTTCGGTACGACATATTTTACGAGCATGTCGTAAGCTTTCCGATGTTGCTCTCGCCGGGGAGCTGTTAAGCTTGCATACGGCGTTTACGTATGGATCAGCATGCCAGCCGGTCAGGTTGACCAGTGTCAATCCGCACAGTTTCGTCGGTGGGTTTTCAGCACCCATTTTCAGAAAGGTCAAAGTGCTAAGGGTGGTGGATACGAATCTGGCGTTTGAGGAGGCAGATGAGATCAGGACACTATCAGAGTTGGAATGGCTGGTATGGAGCGCACCGAAGGACTATGGTGATGTAACGAGAGACGGGAATGTGCTAAGGAGGTTGTTGCAGAGACCAAAGAGGCATTTCACTGACATTGCGATCTCAGAGCATGGACCGGACCAAGTGTCGACAGCGGAGCAGACACCGTCGAATGGAGCTTCAAATGTGCCCACTCCTACTCCACCAACGCCAGTGCGAACGCACATCAGTGATCTATGGACAGAAATGTCGTCATTGGAACTGAGCGAAGGCCTCGCCCCCGCTCGACCCAGCAAAAATGACAAGTTTCGTCGACTCACCATTCAGACCGCCCACAATCGTTGCGTCGAATTCCGCCGTCTCCTTGCCGACTCTTTTCCCCTGTATACCCCCTCCCCTTCCTCCTCCTCCTCTCCTTCGTCAGACGATACGACAGGCGGACTAGCGACGGGACTCAACGCCACTTTTGAAGACCTAGAACGCGAGTGGGACCCTTCGCTCAACGTACCTACCATTCATCCTACCGAGTTGGCCCCCATCGTCCTGGACGAATGGGACGCCTTACGGGATCTAATCAATAACGCGGGTGGGCAGTACAGCAGTATGAGCATGTGGTATGAAGGGGAAGAGAGTACGGCGGTGGACGCGGGGAATGCGTTGCGAAGGCAAAGGAGGGTATGGGAGGCTCTGACGGATGTTGGTTTGCCTGCTGCGACTCAGAGTCAGTTCAAGGCCATAGGCACGGCGTGAATGACCAACCCATTACAAAACGATCTGAGTCCCAAGTCGTGTCATCGATATTCTGCAAAGGTTTGTGATTGACTGTCCATGCTGAAAAAGTGTGCGTTTACAACGGCGTCTCGATCGACACGAGCTTGGTCTCGAGCGATGCCAAACTCAACAGAACCACCTGTTTCGTCTTTGCAAATTCTGGCACCAACACCACTCTACACTCCTTCACCTCCCCCTCCTCCTCCTCTTTCCCTTCCTCTTCAGCATCGAACCTATACAACGCGGTAGCGTACCTCGGCTGGTTGCCTACAAACATCACATCTGGCCTCTCCTTCAACACAAAAGGATCGCTCGACTTGAACGGGTAGCACCACAACGTATCGGGTGCCGTCGGTGCCAAATGGCCCCATTCGAGCGTTCGAAGCGCCATCTCGATCCGTGCGTCATCGCCTTCTTCGACGTATTTGAAAATGTCATCGATGTTTTGACCCGCCGTGCCTAAAAGGGTGCGATGGCCGAAGCGAAGGTATGCAGGGTTGGTATGGCGGTGTAGCGAGTCGAATCGGCCCGCACGTGGGAGGAGGGCGAAATGGATGGGTTGCTGAGGGATTGCTACGGACGCAGGATCTTTCTCGCCGGGTAGGATGTGGACGGGCATTGTTGAACACAGATCCGTCAAAAGTTGGTCGAGGGCGAGTGTAGGAGCGGAGGAGAAGGTGGGCTGATCTTGACCGTAACGTTTGGGTTTGCTCTCGGCGTCTTCTTCGCTTCGTGTTGGTGGAGCGAGGGAGTTTCCTGCGATGATAGCTGCAACGACTTTCGCATTGGAATCGCGATCCGAGGTGGAACCAAGCTCACCTGTCAGATACTCGGTAAGAAGCTGGAGCGAAAGCTCGGATTCCAACGCACCTTCACCGCCCACGGCCATACCTGACATGAGCACTACCCACTGATCATCCCCTTCCTCCTTCTTGCCAGCCTTCGAGCGTCCGTTGGCGCTTGAAGCCTTTACTGCAGGGGGAAGGGAGGCGAAGACGGCATCAACGACATCAAAGTCTCCCGCGCGAGTCTCTGTTCCAAGCACTGCCGCGACAACGCCGGTGATGAGCATGGATCGAAGGGCAGTGCCACCGCGAATGGCGTCACCCACAAGTTTGACACGTCCACTTTGGTCTTCGATGAAGATCTCATCTTTTGCATAGTCCACATACTTGGATCGAACCGGCTGTGGTGCTAGCCATTGCTGTTGGGTGGCCATGACGAAATTCCAAGGTTGACGTCACAGGGTTAGCTTTCAACAATATCGAGTCCAATTCTCCTTCTGGACGAGCAATGAACTTACCTCTCGAGTCAAATCTTCCAATACGTCGGGCTTGAGCGGCATAGCGCAGTACACATTGCCTACGATGTAGCTGATATCTCCTTGTCTGACGTCAAGAATGCGGTCGACGAATTTAGGCGGCTCGTCCATTCGCACCCTCTCCCTTTCGTTTGACGGCCCTGCATCGCTCAAGTCCAATTGCGATGAAGGTTGACTTTGCGATTGAGAGAAGCTGTCGAAGTTGTCGATCCAGCGAGATTGAGCTCGTGGGAGGATGCGTTTCTTGAGGTAAGCAAGGCGGTAATCGTAGAGCTGAGCATATTGCTTGCTGTATGAGCGCGAACCGAGGGGTACGAGGAAGGTGGAGGAGAGGTCGGAGGATGTCGAAGGGATAGCAGCCACTGACTGGCGCTCAATTGTAGCTGGCATTGGTGTGAAAGCGTTTGTGGTTACTCAAGATCAAGTACAAAGAAGAAGAAGAAGAGGAGGAGGAGGAGGAAGAAGGAAGATATCGCTGAAATAAAATGTGTCACACTCTCGCCAAAGCGGAATGGCCGACCGACGCGTTGATTGCGCAAAAGCGCGTAAATTTCATACAGAGACCAACACTCTCTCACACTTTCGGGTTGTTCCGACTTCCGCACCGTGCTCATTCGGCTCGTTTTGCTCTTCGCTACCATCACATCATTTCCTTCCTCAGATCACCTTTCGGAACCATGCCGCATCGCCTCTAACTCAGCCTCGATCGATTGATCGGATCGGCCGCAACAATCAAAGATGGCATTCGAACCGCTTCAGGTGCTCGAGGTGCCGCCTCTGCCCGCTCTCAACCTCGAGCTTTCCGGACCGCGTGATCAGCTGGTATCTTCCACCTTCCTCTCATCTCCACTGGTCTCATCAGCATATCATGTCTCAACATTACCACTCGAAACTCCGGCAGGAGTCGATCCTGTGTTGGATTCCTTCACCAAACGAAGTTTTGCTGCAGATGACCATGGGTTGACTCTGGAACGACCTTCGACTTTCACATCGTTCAACCGCGCGCCGAACAGCGACATAGACTTGGACTCGCCAGGACCATCCAAGCGGCCCATCCGACGCGTTGCTTCCGACTCAAGTCTCAGCTCTGCTGCCTCATCGATATGGGACGACGAGCTTCGGCCGGCTATTGCGCCTGCTATCGTCAAGTTCAGAGAGGCATCTGCCAAGAATCGCGTTTTGGACCTTGCCGTGGCAGATTCGATCAGCTCTGGACCTCAAGTGCTGCTCGAGGCGATACACGACAGGCTCAGCGGCGATGCGACTGACGCTACGCAGAACCAGCACCTCGCGCCGGTCCATCCAACACAACAAGTACTTCGGTCGCTTGTGGTCACAGCTACAACAGGCACCTCATCAGATCACTTTCAATGGGATATCGATTCGGCATCCTTTATTTGGGCCGCAACTTTGCAACATCGCAAAGATGTGAGACAGCTTCGCAAGCTCGTCAAAGAGCAATCGTCGCTTCATACCTCGCTAGTAGCAGCCGGCGACGAAGCTGCAGCACCTCAAGACCTCCCGTCAACAATGATACAGCCATGGATCGGATCCGAACGCATCATGGGATGGAGTAAGGCTGCTTCTGATAGCATCATTCGCCCCTTTCTGGATACCGGAGCTCTTCTTCGTCGAATAGACGACCGCATCCTTGCCATTCACCGCACCGCCAATGGACTATGCAACGAAGCCCCCGCCTTGGCTGCTGCACTCGACACCGTCATCACATGGTTCAAAGGCCAGCTCGCTGCCCAGAACTCAACTCTCACTGGCCGCATCTCGTCGTCTTCTTCTGAGATCGCTTCAGCTGCAGTCCTGAACGCGCATGCCGAGCTCGAACTCTGCTCTGCCGTTCTCAAGACTCTGGGTAATTTTCTATCGTGCGGCCAGCCTCGTCTGCCACCCTTCCGACCACTGACGTGGCTTGAATCAACACATGGTACGCTCTCCCACCTGCATGCCCATCTTGCTGCGTCGCTGGCCTCGGGTGCGTCTTCGCTGCCCTCAGCGGTGCTGGCCTATCTGTTGGACCGCACCAGCTTGACGTGGCGAGAGCAGGTGGCGCGTTGGGTCGGCTATCCTGGCTTCGAAAGCGATCGCACCGGCGAACTGGATGGTATGCTCAGAGCAGGAGCGGGCGGCACTTCGGCCAGTAAGGCTGCGGGCAACATCCTCGTGCCGTGGAGCGGAGCGGTAGTAGATTGGTCTTTGGACGAGAAGGGGGAAGAAGATGTTGGTTATACACTCAAGCCTTCCGCTGTGCCAAGCTTCTTGCCTTTCAGACACGCCAGAGCATTCCTGGAAGCGGGTAGGGCGTTGAGATTGCTCAAGAAGGCAGCGCCGAATGATCATCCACTTGTCAAGCAGTGGTCGGTGCAGTCCGATAACAAAGCTAAAGCACAAAAGCTAGATCTGCCAACTTGGAGGTGGGCCTCACCCGAAAGTCAAGCAGAGGCAGAGAAGGTGGACGAAAAGATTCTGCTCCTCAAACAAGGGATTGCTCGTTGGAGGAGGCAGCGCAGGAAGGGGAGAAGTGAAGAATCCCACAGTGCGGCGCCTTCGCCGCTGGGGTCCAGTATGGTTCTGGCCCCATCAACGAGCATTCCTGCGCCTGCGAGCGAATCTCTACAGCTGAGTGGCTTAGTTTCGTTGCCTACCATCGAAAACCAACTCGCACGCATGTCGTCGCTCTTCACCGCCCTTCCTGGCATCACCGACCCCGCGCCAACATTATCAGCAGTTCCGTCTCTCGACGCGCCTCAGCAAGATATTATCATAGATCAAACCGCGGAGATCGACCAAGAAAGCGCTCTTCTCCTCTACCTAGCTTCAGCAGCCTGTCCCGCCATCCCCGCAAATGCGATCTCGCAGTCCTCCTTTGATCGCGTCACGCAGTCCAGCCTTGTTGCCCCCTTCGAAAGCTGGGCACGCCTCATCAACATGTCGCTTATCAGCGTTTTCTTCCAAGACCTTGGCCTCGGAACTTATCTCGAAACCTGCAAGCGCTACCTTCTCCTCGGCAGTTTCCACTTCGAGAGACAGGTGGTCAGCAGCTTATTCGATGTCGATACCGTCAGCGTGCTGGATGACGACAAGGTGCAACCAGGAAGGACAGTAGTGGCGATGAATCGACGCTTGACAGCCGAAGGAATTTGGCCGCCCAACGACAGCCTGCTCTCATCAGCACTCAACACGGCAGTCATCGAGACCGTGTCTGGCATGCGCCAAGCTCACGAAGACCGCCTTCATCGACAGTCGCATCGACACAAAGAAACCGAAGATGCAGTCTCGCTCGCTTTCAAAGATCTCGACGAACGACTATCATTCGCTGTTGTTGAACCGCCCCGATCCTCGTCCAAACACAAACCTACGTGGACCGATCCTTCTTCCATCGACGCCCTCGATTGGCTCACGCTTTCGTTCCATCCTCCACCGCTCATTTCTCCGCTCTTGACGCAGGTTGCACAAACACGCTACCAACGATTATGGAATATGCTTTTGCGGGTCAAGAGGTGTAAAGTTGCGATGCGAGCCGCTTGGCAGGTCACGTTCAAGTCGACGAGTGCAGCTTTTACGTTTGACTTCAGGACGAGGGCGGTGATGCAACAGTTCAGATGGGAGCTGAATCACTTTCTGGATACTTTTGGAAGTTTTATGCATGAGATTGGGATCGAGATGCACTGGGCGAAATTTATGGGCAGATTGGAGAGGGTTAGGAGGGAGGTGAGTGATGAACTCACGTCGGCCAAACGCTCCAACGCAGCCAGCGCTGGTGCGGGCGCAGCAGAAGAAGGAGATGCGGATTTGGAAGAAGACCAGCCACTCGCAGAAGAAGAGAGAGCGGCACTGATGACGTCAAGCTTGGAACTTAAAGACGTGTTCTCCCTCGCTCGATACCACGAGCGAGTCCTCGATCGGATGCTTTCAACTTGCTTCCTCAAGTCGAAACAGCGAGGTGTACTCAAAATAATCAACAGCCTGCTCCAGACGGTGCTCGACTTTGCACAGCTCTGCATCGACTTTCACTCGCCTTCGTCGGAAGTGGAGCAGCCAACGTATGACGATTTTGCCAATCTGCATCGCTATTTTAGGTCGAGAATGGACGTCTTCATGCAGGCGCTCGCCATCCTTAAGGATCGGCACGAGAGCCCGTCCAGCGGTATACAAAGCGATGGAGCGATTCAAGAACGGGAAGAAGACGGTAAAAGGTGGGGAAAGAGGCGTATGGATGTGGAGAAGGAAAAAGATAGATTGGCTCAGGATGAGTTGCAAGATTTGAGATTGTTGGACAATTCGCATGGGGATGGTGGAGAGGGTAGAGATGGGGTGTCGAGCGTAGAGATGCTGTTGGTCCGGCTGAATGCCGGCGCGTTCTATGGAGAGCTCGATTAGACGTTACACTCTGAATCACGCAAGACACCCGCAGAATTTCGATCCGATCACACTGACACTATGCAGACAACGAATACGGCAGAGATTGTGTCTGCAATACGACGCAGGAAAGTGAGAAACGAGTTGCAATTGTGAGACTGAGACAATAGAATGGCTTTGCTTTTGCTACATTGGTTGAGACATCTTACTGGAGACAACAGAACTAAAGAACGAGGAAGTACACGAGACGAAAGAGCTTGACGGAGATTAGCGAACGGAAATCTGAGGAAGGGGGGTCGGGAAAGTCTTGACAGACGGTGTCCATGATTTGGGACTATGGACAGCGTTGCGGGCTAGACAGCAACGCCAGATTTGACCAGCGATGGACCTTGATTGTGAAGGATTTCATCCTTACTCCCTTTGTAGAGCCTCTACGACCTTGCTCGCCTGTTCGGGCCTGTGATTTTTCTTGACCCTGGTAGGCAAATCTTTATTCTTCTTGACGGTGACCTTCAACTCTTCTCTGGAGAGCTTAGTCTGATCACTTGTGCCAGAGTGTTCGAGTCTAGCTTCGAAATGCGATCTTCCTTCACCGAGGTTCTTTTTGGCGCCGGACCAACGACGGGCTTTGGCGGTGGTACCGTGGGAGAGGTCGTCGAGTTGATCTCCTTTGTAGGAGGGGGAGTTGCGGAAGAGGGAGTTGGCGTTGGAGTAGGGATCGGTGGAAGAGGTCGAGTTGGTGGATGAGGAAGAGTCGCTGCGTGGTTTTGTTGTCATTGTAGTGCGTCGGTGTTGTCGTCTGAGACGTGTGCTTGTGGAGGAATTGATTGATGGTACGAGGAACAGTAGCTAGGGAGCAGGCTTCTACTTATACATTTTCCAGCAAAAAGAAGGGGAGCATAGGCCAACAGCAAGAACGTAGGCTCTCGAAGACAGCCTTTCAAAGCACGACAGTCCGAGCACGCAACTCTTTTCTTCACTCTAGTCTTCCCGAGCAGGAAAGGAAAGCTC
The DNA here is from genome assembly GCA_037039655.1 of Pseudozyma sp. M118-08B. Lineage (NCBI taxonomy): Eukaryota > Fungi > Basidiomycota > Ustilaginomycetes > Ustilaginales > Ustilaginaceae > Pseudozyma > Pseudozyma sp. M118-08B. Next base: position 14,651 of record JAXQGJ010000191.1, on the reverse strand, counting down.
AGACCAACAACGGCACGCCTTATTTCGCCTCCTTCCAGCATGCATGCATGCTTGGAGCAAAAAAGCTTTGTCTCATTCACTCACAACACAGACCAACGGAACAGCGTCAGTGTCACAAGGCTGTGGCTTTGGTGCAAACCGATGCCGAGAGCGAGACAGCTAGACCGTGTGACCTCGACCTTTGTCTTTTCGGTTTGCGCAACTTGGCACTTTTGGCATGGCGCGCAGGGTCCACCAAATTTCACCTTTTCTTTTTTGGCTCAAGGCGCATGAAAGCACACAAAGCACACTCCGCATGCGCAGGTGTAGAAAAAAGAGAGCTTTCTGGAATTTACCGGTACACAATCACTGAGTACCTCGTGACCACCTTGCGCTTCTCCTCTGTTTCTCAGTGGAGAACGCTTCTTTGGGCCAAGAGAGGCGCATTTTTGCTTGATTGCTTTACTCGTGCGTGAATTGGGCCTTCCTCTTCTCAGCAAAGGCAGCCATACCTTCCTTTTGGTCCTTGGTAGCGAAAAGGGCTTGGAAGAGTCGACGTTCGAAGCGTGTTCCTTCTTGCAGGTTGAGTTCGAAAGCTGTATCATTCACACAACCGCGTCACATCGTAAAGAGAACAAGAGAAGTTGCGTCAGTATACTATACTCGCACCTCGTAATGGAATCTCTGTCAACTTCCAGTAGGAGAAAGGGGCCGGCCACTTACAAGCGTTAACACCCTCCTTAGCGGCCTGGACAGCAATTTGACTCTTCTTCACGATGGTACTGGCAACCTTGACAGCTTCGTCGACGACGTTACCCTCACGAACGACGCGGGAGATCAGACCACGTCGCTCAGCTTCTTCAGCGCTAAAGTTGCGACCGGTCAAGACCATCTCCATGGCAGTCGACTTGCCGACGGCTTTCGTGAGACGCTGGGTACCACCGGCACCCGGGATGACACCGAGATTAATCTCAGGTTGACCAAAGTTGGCTGTGGGAGAGGCGAGGATGATGTCGCACCTATAGACGTCGCCGAAAGAGAAAGTGAGAGGAGAGGGTCAGAGAGGACAAATTCGAACAAAATCCCGCCGAAGGGTAGAATCAATGGGCGATGGGGTAAGACTTACATCATGGCCAACTCGCAACCACCACCCAGCGCGAACCCGGAAACAGCAGCAATGATAGGCTTCCTGATGGTAGTGAGCTTAGTCCAGTGGCTCAAGAAGTTGGTCTTGTAAGCATCGGCAAAGTGCTTATCCTTCATTTCCTTGATGTCTGCACCAGCTGCAAAAGCCTTTTCGGAGCCAGTGATGACGATGGCGCCGATGGAAGCATCGTTGTCGGCGGCTTCGGTAGCGTCATTCAGTTCGTGGAAGAGGGCAGAGTTGAGTGCGTTGAGCGCCTTGGGTCGGTTGAGGGTGATAAGGGTGACGCCGTTGGCGGGTTGGGAGACGAGGATGTTCTGGTACTCCTTGGCGCCAGCAGCGGTGGAAAGGCGGGGGAGAGAGGTGGAGAGGGAGCGCGAGGAGAGAACGGCGCGGGGAGAGGTGGTGCGCAAAGCGGTGCGGACGGTTGAGGACAACATATTTGCAGTAATGATGTTCCAACAAGGGTGATAGCGTTGAGGTGAATGCGAGGAAGCCAAGAAGAAAGCAGCCAGATGGTGTTGTTCTTCTCCTGAACGAGCAAGCAAGGTGGCCTAAGCGGAGCATTGAGCGAGAGCATCTCGAAAGACTCGGCTGAATCGGAGCCATTTCCACCCGGAAAACCCGTGAAAATCGCCCCGCATTTCAAAGGCATCAAGTGTGTCCATTGATAATGATGACAAATGCAAAAGTCTAAAATCCGTGACTGTGCCTTTGACGTGAGCCGTCCTGACTGCTGAGTGTGATTGTGATTTACTTCTTCGCCACTCCACTTCTTCTGTCTTTGCCTTGTGCTCACCACATCATTAACATCGTTCAATATGGCAGCTGCAACCAGGACAACAACATTGACACTACGCGGCGCTTTGCGTTCTGCCACTGCCACCTCCGCAGTGGCATCTAGCAGCCGCATCACCATGGCTCGCACTGCTGTGCCCCTTGCACGAACTTTGATCACCTCTACTCGCTCACCCGCTTTGCGCAGCACTTCGCTGAAAGCGCCAATGGCAATGATGCAGCAGAAGCGCACCATGTTCATCCAGACCGAGTCCACGCCCAACGAAGACTCGCTCAAGTTCCTTCCCGGGCGTCAAGTGATGGAATCCGGCACACACGAGTTCCTCGATACTCGATCCTCTATGGCTTCACCTCTCGCCAAGAAGCTCTTCAACATCCCCGGTGTCGTGAGCGTCTTCTACGGTCCCGACTTTGTCACCGTCAGCAAAGACCCTGAACATCAGTGGAGCACTCTCAAACCCGAAATCTACTCGAGCATCATGGAGAACTTTACAGCCGAACACCCGCTCTTCACCGATCCCGACAGCTCCCATGGCTCCTCTGACACCGTCATCCTCGAAACCGACTCGGAAGTCGTAGCCATGATCAAAGAACTGCTTGACACCCGCGTTCGCCCAGCAATCCAAGAAGACGGCGGAGACCTCGAATACCGCGGTTTCGGAGAAGACACAGACGGCATCGTAAAAGTCAAGCTGAAGGGCAGCTGCAGAGGTTGCGACTCCTCAACAGTTACGCTCAAGTCTGGTATCGAGAGGATGCTGAAACATTACATCCCAGAGGTAAACGGCGTAGAACAGGTGTTGGATCCAGAAGAGGAAATTGCACTGGATGAATTTGCAAAGTTGGAACAAAAGTTGGAGAAGGATAGGCAGAAGGAGAAGGAGATGGGTTTCTCTTTGTAATGTCTGCAACCCCCGCGGTCTTCCACTGACAACCTCTTCTGGGCTGGAAACGTATCTCTGTTTTGTAATACACTCACCACCGCTAATCTATCGTGTAGTCTACCATCGCTTTTTAATGAGCCTGTCTAGTGAGAGAATAGCCGGAACATGAGCCTCGGGTGTGGCATCATCTGTGAGCTATCACATTTCGTCGAGCTGTCACGCATCTCGTCATCAGGCTCGAATCTCTGTTTGAGCTGGTGAACATCAAGACGAGTTTCGAAGACCACCCTCAGACCTACCACGATGTGGCCATCGCTCACCCATGACACTGGACACAAAACACACGAAAAAAGGTATCAGGCATGAGGATAAATCATCAACAGGATTGGATTTTTGTAATCCGAATACACAACAGGATCAGAACATATCATCAATGCCAAAGGCCAATCAAGCCTTGACACGGCCAATGACAGTATCAGCGGCGTACTTCTGAATCACCTTTCGGTCGTGAAGCATGAGGAACTCTTCAGTAGCGTCCCTGCCAGCGTAGAGCATCAAAGCCTTCTTGCCTCCAGGGTGGTCGTCCAAGAAGCCTGAAACGTTGAGGACCTGGCCCTCGACCACGACCCAGACGTCCTCCTCGGTGGTGTGCTTGGCGACCTCTTCCATGGTGTACTCCTTCTCCTCAAGGGTCTGTTGAGCAGCGGCTGCGTTGCCAGACTGAGGAGCGGCCGAGGCGGTCTGTGCGGGCTGGCCAGCAGCGACGGCGGCGGGAACGGCAGAGTTCTGCGACTGGACAGCCGAGGCGGAGGAGGCACCGTCTGAGAAGCCAAACTCGAGGGTGATGGTCTTGGTGTTGGGGTCGGCGCGAACACGGGTCTCGAGGTGGTTGGAGATCTGACCGAGACGAGCGGTGGCTTTGCCCGTAGCGAGGTTGCGCAGCAAGTAGCTGGAAGCAGAGTCACCAGCAACACGGCCAAAGACAACACATCCGAGGAGCGACGAACCACCAAGACGGTTGGCACCGTGAACACCACCAGCAATCTCACCGCAGGCGAAAAGACCGGGGATGTGCTTGCCCTGAGCGTCAATGACACGCGACTCGGGGTCGATCTCGAGACCACCCATGGTGTAGTGGAGGACGGGGGTCATGAGGGCGACGTAGAAGGCCTGGTTCATACGAAGGTCCGAGTTGGAGAAGAACTTCTTACCCCATGGGCACTTCTTCTCGCCCTTGGCGATGGCCTCGTAATCCTGGAAGGTGCTCTGGAGCTTCTCGGCGGGGATGCCCATCTCCTTGGCGAGGTCGTTGGCGTTGTCGAAGCGCTTCATGAGGCCACGACCAGCGTAGTGCTTGCAGTGCCACTCGATCTCCTTGGAGGCCTGCTCGTTGAGGATGAGGCGAACGGGGAATTTGTTGTTGTCCCACATGCGGCCAGTGACGTAGTCACGGTGACCAAGCTCGTCGGCGAAACGGTTGCCCTCGTTGTCAATGAGCAAGCCACCGCAGCCACGAAGAGCCTCGGCGGCAAGGAACTTGACCTTAGCATCAGGGTCCTTGGGGTCGACGAGACCAGTAGGGTGAACCTGAACCTTCTCGAGGTCGATGAGACGACCACCGATCGAGGCGACCATCTTCTGACCGTCACCAGTGCAATGGTCACCGTTGGTGGTGGGGAGGTGGACGAGATCGGGACGGTACTTCTTGAGGAGCGAGTTGACATCGTCAAAGTCGGCGGCGTAACCACCGGTGGCAAGAACGACAGGACCATTCTCCTTGTGAGTCTGACCCTGGTACTCGTACTCGACACCGGAAACCTCACCATTCTCGTGTACAAGCTTGGTGACACGGGCCTTGCGGAGGATCTGAACGCGGTCAGGCTCGGCTTCGGCGAGGTCCTCGAGCTTCTCCATCTGAGCGTAAGTGATGGTCATACCGGGGAACTGAGCGCCACCACGGTGAGTACGGGGCTGCGAGTGACCACCGAGACGCGAGACCTTGCTGAGATCAAGTTCGAAGCGGTCCATGAGCCAGTTGACGGCCTCACCAGACTTGCCGGTAAGAACCTTGATCAAGTCATCACGGGCAAGGTCACGAGCCGACTTCTTTGTGTCTTCAAAGAAGGTCTTGGCCGAGTCTGGGATGCCTTGTTCGGCCTGTGTAGTGGTGCCGGCACCGTTGATACCGGAGGTAGCCTTGGTGGAGTTACCACCGAAGAAGGGCTGTGGTGTGAAGGAAAGCGAGGGACAGAGCAGCAAGCATGCGTCAGTACTCTTGTTCGCCGCAAGACAAAACCGAAGCTATGAAGATTGAAGGATCATCAAGACAGGATACTTACGTTCTTGTCGAGAACGAGCACATTGGCACCGCGCTCGTAGAGAGTGTGAGCGGCACTGAGACCGGAGAGACCGCCACCGACAACGATGACGCGAGACATTATGGGCTATATGTGTGGTATCTGGGAGAAGAGCGAAGGGTGTATGCGAAGAACAGCAGAGATAGAATAGAAGTGGGTGGTGTGAGCTGCAAGTGCGTTGGAAGGGAAGGGTAGATGATGTTCACGAAGAATGTTGACGACGTGGTGAGCAAGAGGCCAGGAAGACTGATTGATTGGTGTGACTTATAAGGCAAGGAAAGAAGGGGCTGGCAGAGCGCGGTCAACGGAAAGAAGACGAGAACAGTGTAGGACACGCTGGCTGTCTGCTCAGACAGAGGCAGAAGGCATCTTCGCAGTGTTGCAACAGCTGCGGGGTGGCGGCAAAGCAGGCAATCGACAGGGTCGCACACAACAGGGTCAGCAGAGCTAGAACTTCGAACCCACACAAAGGCTGAGCAAGCTGAGCAGGAGTGAGACGGCAATGCCGCCACCGCTGTAGGTTGTGCAAAAGAGCAAAAGGGCAAGGTCAGTGTGTTTGTGCCTGCAGCGAGTGAGATTCGCAACCAACCAGCGTGAGTGCATTTGACTGCTGCTGTGTCTGACAGTGACAGTTGGCTAGTGCAGCAGTCTGCAGCACGGAAGCGCGGACCCAGTGAAGAAAAGCGGGGTTTCCCCACATTCGAGTGTTCCAAAGAGGACCCTGGCACTGCTTAAGCGCTGTTTAGACTCACAACTCGCACTCGTAAAAATTAAGAACAGACACACACGCGAGGCACAGACCAGCTCTGTAGCCGTTGCAATGCTTGATTCCCTCTCTGCCGCCGCTGCTGCTGCGATCAATTCTGCGCGCGCACACACTTGAAACGAGATGAAAGCTGCTCCCCGCAACCCTGTGGCCCCCGGCCTCGCTTGTGCTTCGCGGATTCCCATGCAAGCTTCTCGCAACGCTCCTTCCCGAGGCTTAGTTATGCTCTTGACCTTGCTTCTGAATCGCAACTTCTTCCTTCATCAAGTAACTGTAATGTGCTGCAAGGTTGATTCATGCGAGCCACAAGCCAAGCTCCGCCATTGTTGGTGTGCTGTACGTGATGCTTTCACGAGCAAATCAAGGTAATGAGGCTGCATTATACACACGTCAAGGTGTTCGGCACTTCCGTCCCGTGTGTAAGCTTCGATTCGATATGCTGTGTGGATCCTCCTCTGCATGGCATAACCAACGGAAGAAGCCGTCTTCTTGCTGCAAACCGCTCAAAAGTGGACCTCATCGTGTCTTGATCGACTTGCAACCGTCCCCTCATGGCGAGGAGCTTAGTGCAGCTCTACGACGAAGACGCTGCAATTCAAGTCAAAGAGCTTACATTCAGTCGGAAATTCGGGTTGCATCGCCAGAATGCCGAACCCTTCTCAGATGGGTGCAGCTGGCAAAGCGGAGCGGTCAAGGCGGATTTTGTGCAAGCGGATTTGACTTAGCGCGTCTGCGTCAAAAGCTGACTGCACGGTGTCAACAGGTGCTTGCTGCATCTACCTTAACATGGGAAGATCTGTAAAAGATCGCACCGTCCAGTTCATGAGACTGTTTCTAGCTATACGTCGTCCTCGTTACATCATAGACATACCATTCCTTTGACTCCTTCTTCCCAGTTTGACGGTCATCACAAATTTCGGCGGCAACCACAGCACGACTGGTGAGAATGATGTTAAAGCAGATGCGATTCCTTGCATTGAATTGATGCGAGTCCTTCTTTTGAGTAGATGCGAAAATGTGATGCAGTATATTACAGCAAGAGTGAGATCATATCTAATGTCTTGGTCGTCATTGCTCACTTCATTCGAGCGGCTGCAGGATCGCCCGCAGCGTATTGACTCTTGGCTCGAAGCTTGGGTCCATACTTGAACAGAACGTAAGGAGCCGGGATACCGATGAGTGCTGAAACCAACGCTAACACAGAGTTACCCCATCCTTGTCCCAGATGGTCATACATGGTCGGCGCAAATAACGGAAACCCAAATCCACCCAAACTTCGGACCAACACAGCTGCAGCCAAGACGGAAGCTGCGTACAATGGCAGCACGTCGACGAGATAGCTCTGGCAGACGAGGAACGTTCCCATGGCTCCTGCTGCAAAGAGACCTGCGCCGATGTTGGGTCCGATCCAGTGCGTCTTGTACTCCGCCGTCCAACCATAAATCAACAGTCCGGCGGGGAACAACATTGATGAAATCATCAATAGCGGAAGCTTGAACTCGGGTTGCCCTTTCTTATCCGGAGATCGCGCCGTCAATGTTCGGTACGAGTAGTCCACAACTCTGCCGCCGACTTGACCTCCGATAGTAAAGCCGATCGCTAGCGAGATGTAATTGAGCGATCCAATGCCTGGCTTCTCGTTGTAGATCTCGCCGAACACTTGCGGGAAAACGGTGAGCAAGATGTACATACATCCGTAGATGATGGCTAGGTAGATCGCAAATACCTGGATGATGGGTTGTGTCGTCAATAGAACGAAGGGTCGCACCAGGTTGTGACGCAGCTTGACATGCCATGCAGACGGGTCCTTTTTTTCGTAGATGGTGTAAAGCTCCTGGTTGCCCGTCTCCTTTCGCAACTTGCGAGCTTTTCTTTTGAGGATCTCGGGTGCGTATGTCTCGGGCAAGAGAAACATTCCGATAAAAGCGGTCAGACCGCCATACATCGATGAAACCCAGAAGATCCATCGCCACTGGCCTGTCTCCTGCACGATCCAGCCTCCAACAATAGGGCCAATGGCCGGTCCGAGTAACGGCGCCAAGCTGTACATGCCCATAGCACTTCCTCGATCCTGCGGCTCGAATAGATCCGCGATCGTGCCTCCACCTACCGCCAATGGTGCTGAGCCGCCCAGACCCGCAAAAAAACGGAGCACGGTAAGTTGAGCCGCGTTCTGGCTACCGCCACAACCCAGATTGAAGGCGATAAACATCACATTGGTGGTTTGCAACACAACTCTTCGTCCAAACATCTCCGTCAGTGGAGCCAGCACGAGAGGCCCAAAGGCGTACGCTAGAACAAATGTAGAGAGCATTAGAGACTCCCGGACGCTCGAATGGATGCCGAACTCTCGACTGAGAAGGGGTAAGGCGGGGGCAATCATGGATGATGCCAATGGACTGAGGAAGGTGTAACTTGAGACGAGAACGGTGACGGCCCATCGATGACGCTTGGACCAGTTGCGAGGGTTTTCTTGCGATTCAGGAGAGTCCCATGTGACCAGATTGGGATCGTTCTTCTCTTGCTCCTCTTTCAGGGCTTCGGCGTCGAGCTCTTGCTTGGCTAATGGTTTGGCAGCTTCGAGGTCGCGAGTCTCGACTTCTGAATGGTCTGATGGCTGGCTAGAAAGGCTGAGAGAGTGCCGTGTTGTTTCTGCAGGCGTAGAGAGAGAACAAAAGTTGATATCAGTGTAAGAAGAGGGCGACATTAGTAAGTTGAAATGAGGTGGGACAATGAAATTGCCGACAAGGTGGGTTGAGTTGCCGCCGCTGTGACACCTACCGGCTGGAGTCTCCTCTTCTGGGGATGAACGCGATATTGTTCGCAGATCATCCCTGATATGACCTGCCGCTGTCGGCGAGGGCGATGCTGCTGACTGATTCATGCTTGTGGTTTAGCTTTGAGGTGGCCGGTGGCTGACTCGCTGTTCTATTGATGTCGTACCAAAAAGTCGCTTCTCGGTCAATCTAATGCGAAAATGCTGTGTGGTGGAACTTTATGTGTCGGATGTGCAGATCACCGTGGCAGTTCTAGTAGGGTCATGAAGGAAGAGGTGATGGTATAATGGATACCATGACAACAACGAAGCCGGATCATCGGCTATATACAGGACAGCAACACCTTGCAAAAGTGCCTCTGTGTGACGCAACACCAAGCGCGTATCAGCGGTACACAAGTCCAGCTGTGCCGCCCATTTTTGTGCACACACACACAAGGACACACACATCACATGCTTTCCGGCTTGCTTTTCCGCTTTGGCGAGCAAAATGAAAACTCCATGGACCAAATTTTTGGCGAGCAACACTTACCAGAGCGGCCGGAAAGGGTGTATTGTCGGACATGTTCGTCCGAAGCTGCGAGCAAGGATCGAGCTCGGCTATTGCAATCGGGCTGATCTCAGATGGCAAGAATGATCTAACACGCTCATTTTCTTGAGCTTTGCGACTCACAGAAGTCTCTCTCGCATCTCTGACGTAGTTTTCGGTCTCTCTGGCTGAAATTGCGAAGGTGTCCAATTTTGGCGTTGATGCTCCACTTGGCACAAGCCCGGCCAAACCGGATCCACAAGAAGCCAACACAACGTGCCATTCATTCCTATCGCATCGATTGTTCGCATGATATCTTGCTTCTTCGTCACCTTCATCGTTGCATTAACAATCTCTTAGCTAAAGTACAATACGCAGGTGTCGACGGGCGAAGAGGGCGCCTCTCCACGGACATTAGGATCGGCATTCATCGGCCGTTGAACACGCTCACTCTCGCCAACTCCACGAGGAAAGTACCATGATTTTTTAACAAAGACCTGCAGAAGCCGCTTTCTCTCGTCAGTCCCTCTTCCTGGACTCCGATCTGTAAGAGCACCCTTTCACGTAAGGAGTTGTCTCGTACAACGCTCAGATATCGATCTCCGACAGAGAGCCTTCGACATCATGCGGTCCGGAATTGCGAAGGTGTTTGGAGCAGCGAACACACCACTTTGGCAGCTCAGTCCATCAAGCCTTCCAACTCAGAGGCTTCCACAATACACAGAATACTGTAGGAGCTCGCTTCCACAGGCGTTCTCTTCGCTGCAAGCAAGGCCTTTCTCGATATCCAGTCGTGTGTACGACCATGTTCCTGAATCTCGCAGACCCGCCCGAAACTCAACAGCCGGCGCCAAACCGTTCAAGAAGGAGTATCCTCCTGTCAAACCACAGCCAAAACCAATTGTCTTCGACAAGGCAGCCATTCCTAATCCTATCGAGACTGCTGCAGCACATGCCAAGTTCCGTCGCGACAGCCGCCGTGTCGGTATCGCCGCTTTGGTGGCAGCGGCTATCGGGTTCGTCGCTTATCAATTCAAGGACAGTATTCATCTTGACGGGCCCCATCACTCGGTCACAGGGCTTCAGATCCCGCACGATGAGATGGAGCGACAGGTCCAAGAAGCACAAAAGTCGCAGACCAACGGCGCCAACTTTGCTCTCTTAGCCCTCACTCGTTCTACCACCATCGCCAAAGCAGTCGCCCTCTGCGTCTGGGACTACCGTTCCACCCTCGGCAAGAAGTACGCTTCGCGTGAAGAAGAGGCCGAAGAACTTCGTCAATGTCACTTGCGCTCAGCACACCGCATTTTGATTGCTCTCCAGACCAATGGCGGTCTCTACGTCAAGCTCGGTCAACACATTTCTGCCGTCATCTTACTGCCTACCGAATGGACTGCCACCATGCGACCTCTTCAGGACCAGAACAGGCCCACACCACTTCCTGAGCTCGAAGCCATGTTCAGGAACGAGACTGGCATGACCTTTGACGAGGCTTTCAGCGAGATCGATCCCAAGCCAATCGGTGTGGCCTCCCTTGCGCAGGTGCATCGCGCTGTTGATCGCAAGACCGGTCAGGCGCTTGCCATCAAGATGATGCACCCCGACGTAGAGCGCTTCTCCGAGGTGGATATGAAGACAGTCACTGTCCTTGTCAAGTGGGTCAAGCGACTGCTTCCTGATTTCAGCTTCGAATGGCTCGCAGACGAGATGAACGAGAATATGCCCCTCGAAATGGACTTCCGTCACGAAGCGCAAAACGCCAAGCGAGCTGAAGACGACTTTGCAGGTTACCGAACTACTTCTGTATACATTCCCAAGGTCAAGTACGTCTTCAAGCGCGTCATGGCCATGGAATTCATTGACGGACGTCGCCCCGACGATCTGCGCTACCTTGCACAGCACAACATTGACCGCAATCGCGTCAGCCAAGAGCTTTCGCGCGTCTTCTCGCAGATGCTCTACCTGCATGGCTTCTTCCACGCCGATCCACATGGCGGCAACGTTCTCATCCGACCGGCTCAACCTGGCAGTCGATCGCGTTACAACTTCGAGGTCGTCCTATTGGATCACGGATTGTACTTTGACATTGACGAGCAGCTTCGCGCCAACTATGCTCGCTTCTGGCTCTCACTGCTCAAGCGCGCCAGTCCAGAAGTTTCGGCTGAGCGTCGCAGATACGCCAAGCTGATCGCTGATATCGACGACGATCTCTACCCTATCTTGGAAAGTGCCATCACCGGCAGATCGGGTTTGGAAGGTAGCGATGCCAAGAATCCTCACGGTGTCAAGGGCAAGAGGCGCGCAGGAAGCTTGTTGGACATGGAAAGCGGAACCAAGCTCAGCGAAGAGGAACAAGATCACATTCGCAAGACTGTGATGGAGAAAGAAGGACTCTTCGTTTCCATCATGGAGCTTTTGCGACGTCTGCCACGCCGCATGCTCATGGTGCTCAAGCTCAACGATCTCACGCGTTCGCTAGACGCAAGTCTACACACCACCCATGGACCAACACGACCATTCTTGATCGCTGCTCGTCTTTGCGCCCTCGCTGTCTATCGAGACGACCTCAAACAGCTCAAAGAGCGACGAGACAACGGCAAAACTAGCCTACTCACCTCCATCTCACTGTGGAAAGACTACTTCCGCGCTTGGTGGTCCTACACCTACTTCTACCGCGGTCTCGCTCTGATCGAGATCGCATCCGACATCCGCGCTAGGTGGAAGAAGATCGTTCAATTCAGTGCCAACCGTGTCGGCAAAGGCGGTAGCGCTGAAAAGGCCAACAGCGCAGCAGCTGGGTTAGAGGATCAGGCGGCACGGGATCAGAAGGAAGATCAAGATCGTCAAAGGGCAAAGCTTGCATTGCAGAGAGATGCTCAGCATTGAGCTTCATGGGCTGTAGCATCAGCCCCATTTGTACATGTTCCTGTAATCATAGAGAGTTGAAAAGGATGCGATGGGCAAGAATGTGAGCGCGTGAAAAGAAGAGTGGATATCGAAATAGGACGCGAAATGCTTACCAGCCCATGGGACCTTCGTCGAGTGCGAAAGTCTCGACTCCTTGCTCGTTGGGGTAAGCAGCGCCGAGTGCGAGCAACGAAGCTGTTAGAGGGTATCAGAGTATGAAGGTGAGATGTGAAAAGGTTGTCAGCTTTCATGTTTATTTTGAGCTCGATCATATGATGTACTCACGCAAGAAGTGCTCAGCGGTGGGGTGAGAAGGCAAGAAATCTGGTCGCTTGTCCAGTTTCAGAGCCTTGCCCCACCTGTCCTCGTCCTGCTCCGCTGGCGGCACGACCATGGCCTCGGTCAACGCCTTGAGGAAGCTCGGCGAGTACGAGTTGGGTCCCAGTTTTGCATTGCGCCCTGACACAGCAAAGATCTTCATGAGGTCGCGAAGATTGTGCACTGCCATACCGCCACCGACGATTGCAAAGCCTTGTTCTCGAAGATCACGCAAGGCTGCACCGAGCCTGAGAGTGTCGATGGAGGATTCCGATCTCGGCAGCGAGACTTGGGTAAGTGTCAAAGTGGATGGCAGAACGGAAGGGGTGTCGATGGATGGTGTCTGAGCTTTGCGTTCGGCAGGAGTAAGATCCTCGATGTAAGGCTGCTGAAAAGCGACTTTGAGCGGGCACCAGACGCCGTGGTCGATGCCACGTTTGGTCGGTGTTGCTTGGACGCCGTTCTTTTGCAAGGTCTCGAGGACCAGGGATGAAACGTTAGAGGGATTGGACGACTCCACTTTTTGCTTGTACTGCGAATACGGGACCAAGTGGGATTTGGTTAGTGAGGCTCGGATACGCGGGCCGAGTCGATCGAAGTACTCACGAAGTGGTCCGGGAAGCCGTAGAAATCGTAGACAAGCGGGTTCTTCTCGTCCACGTTGACTGTTTGAAGGATAAAGCGAATGGAATAGGGGGTTAGCTCAAGCTCCACATATGTTTGCCGCATCTATTTCCATTGCCACATACCATAAACGCCTTTACCGAGGTCCTCGGCCTGCCAATGTGCGCTAACAAAGACCAGACCGCGAATCACACCTTGGTGATGAAGATCACGGATCTCTTTGCCCCATTCTTGCCAGTGCTGATAGGCAGGATGGGTATGTTCGAACATAGCTGCAAATATCAGAAGGAGAGAGACCAAGTCAGTCAAACCATCGAAGTCGGACGCTTGCGATGTTTAGGGCGAATGAGACTTGGTACGTACTCGGGGGACCACCATGACTGAGGGAATAGACAGGTGCTTTGACTGCGCTGACCATGTTGGAAGACGAAGCTCTGAGGGCAGTGGTAGAGATACGACCAAGGGGATTGCGAGATGCCAGGAAGGCGAACAGTGTGACGAGGATTGCGAGAACAGTCGCGGCTGGCGCTAACATATACGGATGGCTGGTTGTCAAGATTGTTTGATGGTGGGAAGCGACGTAAGGTACGATAGCTGCCGCGGGGCTTTTTATAGATGATCAGCGGCTTCGGGACCGAATGTGGAACTGGTCGGGATCGAATCCAACGTGCAGGAACTTGATATGTGATGACGTGCTGACTGAATGGTGTTCTTACTTTGACGTGAGGCTCGTGTGGTCACAAACGGATTTAGGAAGTGTTTGGCCGGTCAAAGCACAAGTAGTATGTTTCAGTCAAGCAGAGCGGAAATTAGAGTTGCAGCAAACAGATCTCTGCCGCGGCCAACGGCGATACCGTCCCGCGGATGATCCAACAGAGCGGCCTGCCAAGTCACAGAGTCTGATTTCGCGCTTGTCTCTTTTGTGGCGCATTTCTCAATTCATGCGCATTTGGTGGACCCTTTTCGATGCACCGGATTCATTATTCTCACTTCCAAAGCTGCTTCTTCATCTTGGCCTACAGAGCGCTCTGCCGTGTCCGAGCAAGTCATATATCAGAGCTCGAGAAGATTTCAGAGCTTCGTCTCCTCTAGACCGCTGTAGTAGAGATGTCAACATGGCACAAAAGCGAAAGACCGCGCATGACTTGGACCCTGTCACAACGCAATATCAGCGCAAGAAGATTGAAGTACTTGATCCAGCACAACGTCAACGCTTACCATTCAGTTTCGGAAGCTCCAGCTCCAGCCCTAGGGCTCTATACGGACCTCATCCGACGCTGGTCGAAGCTCCTGCATATTTCAGCCATGCTGCGTCGGTGGTGACCGGTCAAGCTGTGTCAATTCGGCCTCCGAGCTTCGAACCACCCAAACCCGCCCCGCTTCCATCGTTCCTCACCCTTGTTGACGTCCAGGTATGCCGAGCATCATCCGGCCCCCTACACAGGTATCCTGACAGTCGCATCCATCGCGAAGCAGTCCGACGGGACTCGTTTCAGCCCGACATCTTCTCAGCGTCGAGCACCTTGGTGCCGAGGCGGAACTTGAGACCCTGCTTCTGAAGTGTCTTCT
>JAXQGJ010000190.1:0-25416 GCA_037039655.1 Pseudozyma sp. M118-08B | reverse complement strand
GTGTGTGAAGGGGCGGGGGGAGAGCAGGGGGGAGGTAGAGTGGGGCAGGGTGTTGCAGCAGCTGCGTCGGGGAGCGGTTCGAATCGTTCTGCCGCAGCGCCAAGGGCGGCGAGTACGGGTGATAGTGGAGACAGAAGTGCACCACATCATCGCCATGTTGGCAACGCAGAACCTTCGCTTTCGTCAGCTTCCCATCCGCCACCGTTGGCTTCACGAACAACATCAGCAACATCAGCAGCGGCATCGGCGGCGGCAATTCCTAACCAAAGCACCCCTCTCCCCCCACCAGCATCCCATCCTTCTCGATCGCCTGATTTCCACCCAGCCAACCAAGCCCCAATCGAGGACGGGGCAGAGGACGACGACGAAACGCAACCCCTCTTCTTCCCTGGCGCCTCCCAACTCTCCCTTACTTCCCAACCCTCCCTTTCCCCTTCTCGGCCCCACCCCCACCCGCACCATCGCCGTACAGCCACACCGCACGAACCAGACGAGGTGACCTTCGTCAACCCAACGCCCGTAGCGCAAGGCGGAGACCCGGACGATTTCCTCACCCTACCCATCGGTATGTCGCAGTCAACGGAGCCGGCGAGTGGAACGCAGCGAGAAGCAGGGGAAGACAGTAACTCGGACTCGGACAGCCAAGAGAAGTCAGGACCCAAAAGGAAGAGGTTTAAACCTTTGTTCTGACCCACACACACGCAAATACGCCTTGACAAAAGCACGGCCGGATCTTGAATGCTATAAGTTACTGGATTCCTTTGTATTTCGAAGTTGATGTAATGGTCTGGTCAACAAAGTTTTCGGGAAGAGTTTCCAAGAAGAGTGAAAGCGTATGATCGGGATTTCAGCGGAAAAGAACGTCGGGCAACGTCCCCTCAGCGACATATTCGTTCGCTTCTCCTTCCCCATCCTCTTCGCCTCCTTGCGTTGCAGCAGGGTTGGACGGGTCGAGAGTTTCCCATTCGCCCTCTTCGTCATCCTTATCCTTGTTGTAATCCTTTGACTTTCCTTTCCGCTGTTGTTTCGCTTCTACAGGGTGGTAATTTTTCAGCTCTGTACTCTCCAAGAACACCTCATCTTTCAACAGGTCTGTCCAAGTCTCCATTCTCTTTGCTAGTAACAATCTCGCCACTAGTAGAGCTACGGCGCTTTGAAGCGCTCCGAAGACTTTACGTAACACCAACTGCTCCGCTTCCCTACTGGCTACGTCAACCCATTCGAGCTGGATGATGAGGTGTGCGAGGAGGACGGGTACGAGTAGCATAAAGGCACCGCCGACGACCGAAGGGATGACGATCCGTGTCCAAGCAACAAGAACGCGTGGACGTGGGTAGAGACCGCCTCTGAAAACGTGGTCGATATTGGACATGAATCGTTCGAAGATTCCTCTTCTTTCGCGGGCATTTCCTCGACGTTGTTGCTGTGCCCGACCACCAACAGGAGCGACGACGGCAGGGGTGGGGGGCTGATCGACAAATCGAGCCACAAACAGCGCCAAGCGCGTCAACAGCACTCCATTCGCCCAAACCTGTCCCATCCTCAACACCGCCACTTGCTCACTTGCGTATTTGAACGGAATCAAAACGTAAGCTTCCACCACCAACCCGACTGTCAACGGCACGACTCCTCCCAGCCCCACGAGCAGAGCGAAAGCCTTGAAAGTGCGTTTCGCTGTCACCATAAGACGAATCATCAGGTAGAACGCAACAGACGTCCCCATGAGTTGCGCCCTGCGAACGCGTCGTGACCAAATCTTCTTTCCACCTTTGTACATCTTCCACATCATAACGATCGAGCTTAGTCCCAAAGCGTACGAGTACACATCGTGAACCTCTTTGCCACCTGCGAGCAAGGGAGAGCTGAAAATAAATCGTCCGAGCAAGATGGGAAGCGCCAAGGCAGCGCAAAAGAACGCACAGTGAGAGAGCCAAAGCAGCGTGAGGATGGTACTGATGCGGATGCGGTAGTTGGAAGGCAAGTAAATGTTGGTGTATGTCGGTTTGGGCGTGTGTTTGAGAGCGTCTTTTTCTTGATTTGCCACAGCTTCGGCGAGACGCTCTGTTGCAGGTTCACCTTGTTCGTTGAGGGGAATGATGAGTGGACCGCTGGTGATGGCTTTATCGTCGTCGGGAACTCGGCACATCTGTCCATCCGCTTCGAATCCTTCCTCTTCCGCTGCGGCTTGCTGACTTTGCTTTGGCGACGAGGAGAAGAGGAGAGCATTCCAGGCAGCCATGAGTGCATGTTGACCCTTGACTCGGCGTCTCTCCTCTTCAAAATCTTTACCGCCGATCATGTAGCTACTCAACCGCAAAGCTCGCGATGCAGTTCGCCACCACGCTTTCAACCATCTCTGCGAAATCTTTTCCGGGTCCACCGTTGACGTGGCCCACGGCAAGGCAAAGTGAACGAGCAGCAAATCGACCGGAACTTCGGTCCAAGGATCGAACGGCTTCCACCTCAGCGGCAATACCCCTGTCATCCCACCCAACACGTACCTGACGAAGTACGTATTGACCCCAACGCTGGCCACTAGGATCGCAGCATACATGACAGCCGATGCAGCGATCTTCTTCAACTGCGTCCAACTCTTCTTGTCCAGGATCTCCTTGATCGGGTGGAAGTTGGGATCGTTCGGATCGCGAATCCAGCACAATACTCCCGGTCGGAGAACTTTGCGTGTAGCACTGACATACTGGGCAAAGATGAACATGTAAATTGTTCCCCCCATCCATCTTGTGAACGCGAAAGTGATCGGAGCAGCTCTGACTTTCGCCGGCCACAGGAAAATTGAAGCATCGGCGAAGAAGGGCATCGTGCAGAGATCAAAGAGAAGGCCGCAGCCAAGAGGAAAGACGAAAAGCTCGATGAAGATGAACGAAATAGCCTTGAGGATGAGAATGTGCTGGTCGACCAAGGACTTGAAGATCGAAACGTGAGGACGAGAGAGATCGGGTGGAGAAAGGCGAGAGTGGATAAAGAGCAGCAAGAGCCAATAAGTGTGGCCGAAGAGGACACAATAAGTGCGAGAGGTGGTGCTGGTGCCCAAGCGATGTGTGTCGAGTCGGGCAAAGACGTTGCAGACATAAGCAAACATACGGTCGAGGCTGCCAGAGAAGCCGGCGGCGAGGGCAACGTCGAATGAGTGGCTGACGGACTTCCATTGTGAAGAAGTCGTGACGCTGGCTGGCAGTAATCGGACAAGCATCGCAGTCGTGGTGCTCGTTTTGCCTACTGTTGCTGCTGATGCTGCCTTCTCCGTCATCGTTTGAGTGTTATTGACCATGTTTCCGCTAAGTGCAGAAGACATCAGCTTCGACATCCATCCACTAGTCGTGGCGGAAGCAACATTCTGAACAGCTGCACTCGCAGCGTCTGCGTGAGTGACGTTTAGTCCTACTGTCTGCGCAATCTTTGGCCAGACCTTGTGCGCACCAAGGTCGATCAAAGCGTCAAAGACAGGATCCGTCACGTATCTCAACACCTTGACTGGCATCGCTAAAAGTTTGATCAGCCCTGGGCCTGAGCCTAATGCTCTACCCACAACATATGGTACCATGACGAACGTCAGCATGACGAAACCGCAAAGGAAGATCATGAGGAAGAGGTTCTGAACGATGCCAAAGATAGGACCTCGCATGCCAATCGCCTCGAGGATGCCGTCCATCTCTTCGGCGAGTCCAATCTCCGCTTCCGGGTCATCGCCATCGGCTGCGGCGGCGGCTCCGATGGCAACCTCGATCTCGTCGTCGACAGGATGGGCGATAGGAGGTGGAAAGGCGGCAACAGCAGCGGCACGCAGAGCGGCTTCGTCGGCAGGATCGGCAGCTTCATCGGCGGCATTGGCAGCATCCGACTCGTCCTCCCACGCATCGTCGTTCTCTTCAGCCTCAGGCTCGGTAGTTGCAGTTTGCGGAGGTTGATCAATTGGGGCTGCTTGATCAGCTGCGGTTGATTCGGTTGCTGTTCCTGTTGCTGCTGCTGCTGAGATTGCAGTTTCAGAATGTGTGGAAGCACTGACTGCAGGCGCCTCCGGCGGTGCGCCATTGGCTTCTCCGGGCGCCGTGATCATACTAACCGTACTAGCCGATGCTGCATGCTGTGCCTCGTGACCAGTAGAGCTCTCTGAATCTTCCTGCTGCTTATGATCCAAAGAGCTACTGCCAGACTCAATTTGCACTTGGCTTTGATCCGCTCGGTCGAATTGCGTTTCCGCGACTGACCATCCGAGCTTCTGTTGCAGATCGCCCGCCGAAGACGGCTCTGCTTCTGACCATGTATGGTGTGTCTCTTCGCCTTGCTCGGGTTCGACCGGCCCTCTGCTTGGATCAATCGTGACCTGCCCTGCCAATTGCGTTTCCTCATCCACAGATTGACGATGCGGACCTGTTGGCTCTTCAACGCGGTTTTCGACCATGGCTCCAGACATTCGCTCCAAATGGCGCATACGTGCTTGCCGCGCCTGTTCGCGTTGCTCCTCTGGTTCAAGGTCGAGCTCGTGACCCTCCTCTACCGCTTCTGGGTCAAGTGGTGCGGCTATTGGATGCTCTGCCTCCTGTTCTTGCAGTCTGGCGAGGAGCTCTTCGACTTCTTGCCTCCTGCGCTCGAGGTCTGCTCGTGCGTGAGGTTCTGCAACGGCCATGAGTCGTCTGCGGATGTCTTGTCCTGGCTGTTCGTCTTGCTGTGCCTGTGGAGCCGCATCGAGATTGGGCTGAAGATCAAAATTCTGCGGGATGTTCTGAAGGATCCACTCACGAAGAAGAAAGACGCCGACGAAGAAGACGACGATGACGCAGCTGAGGATCTGACCGTGAAAACAATCGCTGGCGAGCTTCTTGACGAAGGACCGCAAAGCAGCGTTGACAGATTCGAACGTTATTGGTGTCTGACCGAGCGTGCCAGCTTGAAAGGGGGAGCCGTTGCGGCTGCGTGATAACCTGCGTAACGTTGAGTTGTGAGTTGTCGAATTGAGTCCCGCAACATCGCCCGACTTTGCAAGTGTTGAGTTCGCAGGTGGCGGACTGTCGCCATTGAAGAGTTCGACGGAGCCTGGAACGCCCATCCAAGTCGCAACATCGATCGACCAGAACATGAACCTCCATACGTTGATGTTGATCCATGGCAGCAGCGCCAGCCATGTCATACCAACGAGGACAGCTCTTGCTGCCAGTCGTGTGACCTGGCCTGAGCGAACGACGAGTCGCCGCAAGTAGAGATATCGTGGAAGGTTTCCATCGGTTGGCATGTCCTTGCGGTACTTCTTGTGAAAGATGAACGGATGATTGCAGAGCTCGCAATACTTTTTGCGGGAATGCTGAAGCCATTCGACGAGACAGTCTTGATGGCAATAGCGAATGGAGCCGGTGCATTTGCAGGGATAGTACAGAGGAGCACCAGGCTCCGGCCCGCTTCGGCAGATACGACATGAGTCCTCGTCCTCCATCTTGGTCTGGCTTGTGAGGAGCTACCCGAGCTACGGCAATGCGACCATGCGTGTGCGTCAGGAGCGAGACGATATGCGTGAGATCTCCAGATGGGCTGGCGTGTGGTCCGCTTGCTAGGTTGGCGGGTTTGCGGAACGAAGGTGGGAGGGAGCTGCTACCGTGTCGAAAGGATGGTAGAAAATGCTAGGCCAGTGTCGTTGTGGTCAAGATGAGACCGTCATCCGCCCGAGGTGCTTGTTATTATGTTGATCCTTGCTCTGATGTGGCAAAGAGAGCTATAGTTGTGATGGTGATGAGCTGCATGTACTGTAAGAGCTAAGCAGTGAATGTGATGTTGCGAAGAGCATACTTTCACCAACCAAATGCACATTCACACACTTTTCGGAAGCTCGCCGATTTGTTTGCTCCACACCCGCACTTATATTACGTTCGGCTCAGCCGAGCAAGCCAAAAAGTGTTGATCTCACAGAATCGGGCAGATTCCCACAGTGTGAATGTATTGCAAGCGAGCGACTCAGCCTTCTGCTCATAGGAATTCGGATGTCGGACGAACCCTTCTTTTTGGTTAACCTTGACCCTGCAGCTCACTTCCTCCTCATCGCTTCGATCCCCATCAACCTATCGCAAAAGATAGTCCTAAAGATGGCACCAACAGCCTCAACGAGTGCTGCCGCTCAGTACCCAAGCGCCGACGCCGTACCATCTATGTCAGCAGTACAAGCACTCAAACGACGACGCATGCTCCAACAATCACAAGATGATCAACCACGATATAGCTACTCGGATGAGGACGATGATGATTCTCCTGCCTCGTCTTCAAGCTTTGTTCCACTCAAGCAGCGTCGTCTTCAACAGCTGCAGCAGATTCAGTCTAGGGCTCGTGGCAGTAGCTCCACCATGGCCGGCAGCTCAAGCAACGGTAATGCAGATGAGCCAGAGGAAGAAGACCAAGACCAACAAGCACCACAACGACCACAGCGATCGCTCTTAGATGAAGCAAGGATATTGCGAGAAAAGAAGCTGGCCGAAGAGGGGGAAAGATCACAAGCTGAGATTGATGCCGAAGAAGAGCGTAAGATCTTGGAAGCGCATGCTGCACGTCGAAAGCTGGCTAGTGATATGGAGCTCGCCAAAGGTATTCAGTATACCGAGCCCCTTACGACATCATGGAGAGCTCCATCCTACATTCGCAATCGAACACAAGAGGACAATGACAGACTTCGCGAGAAGAACCATATACTTGCCGATGGAATCGACGTTCCACCAGTCATTACCAACTTCCGCGACATGAAGGTCCCCGAATGCGTAATCGAATACCTCAAGACGCAGAAGAAGATTGTCAAGCCTTCACCTATTCAAATGCAAGGTTTGCCTACCGCCTTCGCCGGTCGTGATATGATCGGCATCGCTTTCACGGGTTCGGGGAAGACGCTTGCCTTCTCCTTACCGATCATCATGCTTGCAACGGAAGAGGAGAAACGACTTGCCTTTGCACGAGGCGAAGGTCCTGTCGGTATGATCGTCTGTCCCTCCCGCGAGCTTGCACGTCAGACGTACGAGTCCATCAAGGGCATCGCTGAAGCGCTTGTGCAAGGTGGTTATCCTCCTATCGGCGTCCTACTCTGCATCGGTGGAATCAGCATGGCCGAACAACACCATACCATGTCCAAAGGCTTCCACATCGTCGTTGCTACCCCTGGACGTCTGCAGGACATGCTGACCAAGAAAAAATTTACGCTCGATTGCTGCAAGTATCTCTGCCTAGACGAAGCTGATCGTATGATCGATATGGGTTTTGAGGAAGATGTGAGGAACATTATGGGTTTTTTTAAACAACAGCGACAGACGTTGCTCTTTTCAGCTACCATGCCAAAAAAGATCCAAGACTTTGCCGAGCAATCGCTCATTAGACCAGTCATCATTAACGTTGGCCGAGCCGGTGCGGCCTCGCTGGATATTATTCAGGAAGTGGAGTACGTCAAGCAAGAGGCAAAGATGGTTTACCTGCTCGAATGTCTCCAAAAGACCGCACCACCCGTCATCATTTTCAGCGACAACAAGAATGAGGTTGACGACATTCAAGAATATCTCCTTCTGAAGGGCGTTGAAGCAGTCGCTATCCACGGATCCAAAACTCAAGACGAACGAGAATACGCCATTCGAGCTTTCAAATCTTCCCAAAAGGACGTCATGGTCGCCTCCGGCGTAGCTTCAAAGGGATTGGACTTCAACGAGATTCAACACGTCATCAACTACACCATGCCCAAAGAAATTGAGGACTATGTCCATCAAATTGGTCGTACTGGTCGAAGCGGTAAAACGGGTATCGCTACAACATTTGTCAATGCAAACACGCAAGAGCAGACATTGTTGGATCTAAAGTATCTGTTGATGGAAGCGAAACAGAGGATCCCACCTTTCTTGGCGGCTATTGAAGATCCAAGAATGGCAGCAAACGGGGGCAAAGTCAGCAGTTGTCCCGTTTGCGGTGGTCTGGGTCACAGTATCAGAGATTGTCCCAAGTTGGAGGACAATCAGCGCAGGCAGACTGCTCAGTTTTCGAGAGGTGACGAAGGAGGGTACTAGGTGGGCAGATTTTGTAACGTTCCGCTTCCTCCTCAGTGTATTTGTATCGCATTTCGTATATCATCGCATCCAATGCCTTCGCAAGCTCAACGTGTCTGCTGCACATCTCAAACGGTTTAGGAATGCACACGATTTGATCACGCACACAAACGCAAGTTGTTTTTTTGAACCATGCAGAACGACAATTTGGGCATTTCGAAGCGGATTTCGCGACCCTTGATCCTGCGCGTTACAACAAACTAAGGACATTAGCCATTGCACCGAACAGGAACGGAATCGCGAGAATGTATAGTGTGACCAACGGAATGTGAATCAAAGGGTCGCTATTGACCTAAACATAGTGTGTATGGGGTTGGTGGAGTGATGACCGACAGTCAAACCAACGGGTGGTGCATTTAGGCCTGGGGAGGCTTGGTGCCCTCTTCGAACATGAAGGTGAGCTTGCACTTTCCGCAGTACTGACGGTTCTTGTGCCACGACATGAAGATGCCGGCACCGCACTCGGGCGAGGGGCACTCCCTGCGAAGGCGCTTGATGTTGCCATCTCCGTCGACCTTGTAGTACTTGAGGATGCTCATCTTGACCTTCTTGCGCTTGTGGGGGATACGCTTAGGGGTGGTGTAGACCTTCTTCTTCCTCTTCTTGGCACCACCACGGAGGCGGAGCACGAGGTGAAGGGTCGACTCCTTCTGGATGTTGTAGTCCGAAAGAGTGCGTCCATCTTCGAGCTGCTTACCAGCGAAGATGAGACGCTGCTGATCAGGGGGAATACCTTCCTTGTCCTGGATCTTGGCCTTGACGTTGTCGATGGTGTCCGAAGACTCCACCTCAAGGGTGATGGTCTTGCCCGTAAGGGTCTTAACAAAGATCTGCATCTTTAGTCACGATTTTGCTAACCAGATAGGTGGTGTCCTCTGCGATAGTGAGAGTTGAAAAGAGCAAGAAGAGGTGGCGTCAGAGTCAGTATTTGCTGATCTTTACAGAGGCTGCGAAGGCCTCAGAGTGAAGGCGCAACAGATCACGAGCATTCAAAATCAAGTCCTGACGGACTAATGCTGTATGCTGTGATGTTCGTAGCCGTTAGAGGATCGATGAGCGAGGTGTGCTCACGACCAAAAAGCCGAGGTACTTACTGCTTGAAACCGTGAGGAGGAGAAGAAAGGAGTGAACGGTGAGCGACCGTCATCTATCCTCTCAGACCTTGGCTGAGCTGTCGGCGCTGGTCAAATTTCTTCCTCGCCCTGCTGCCTTGTCTTCTCCTACCTTCGTAACGACACTGGTCAACTGCCCGAATGAGTCCCAAAGGCTGGCTGTTCAAGAACTGCGAAAAATCGAATCAAAGTCACGTGTCGATAATTTTCAATGTCTCGCACGAATTGACTGTTAATCGAATTTGCTTTTTTCGAGGTTTGACGACCCGGTCTAACAACTCCCATTGATCGCGATCGTTTTCACTGAAGTGTATGTATCCTTTGACTTGTAGAGGCGGTACCACGACCATGCCCAGCATCGCTGTCTCGCTCGGATAGCACGACAGGAGGGTATATGTGTATTCAGGCCCAAAAAGCCAGGTTATGCGAGTGTACAGCGTGTGTGCTAACGTATATGAGCCGTCATTCCAGACCATCGCAAATGTAGCAGCTGGAATCCTGAGCCTGGTAAACATTGATGTATGGATGCGTGATAGATTGTGTGCTCACTGATTTTGACGACTGCAACAACGCTAACGGCCTGCATCCAAGCCCGGTCCGCTCTCAATTAAGATCCAGATCAAACGCATCCTCATCCTCCTCTGCACCCCTCTGCTGATCTCTAAAGTGACTGTACGAAGCAGCAAAATCAGCCTCTGGCAACTCGTCCCCATCCTCCATCGCCATCCCATCTTCTAACAAGGGCTGCTCGGCAGCCGGTGCACCATCCAACATAGCCTGACTATTCAGAATACCTTGACGCATCATCGCATCGGAAGGGAAAGGCATTTCTTGGGGCATGGAAGGTATGGCTGGATCGTAGTAGGCTGCTGCTCTTTTCGCGTATTGGTTGTAGTCTGCGCTGAGGGCTAGTTTCTCTTCTGCTCCTTCTGCTGCTGTGTCTGCTTCGGCTTTGACATCTTCTTTTGCTGTCTTTTGCGCTGTGGCGAGTTGAGGAAGCTTGTAGCCTGGAGGTGCCGATGTATAACGCGCTAGTCTCTGTGCATATGCTAACAATGTGGCATGCCCTACAGGCTGCTTCTCCGCTCGCGTCATCGAAGCCACTTCTTCCCCTGCCAGCCGTTCGATCTCGTCGAGCTCTCCATTGATACGGCTCAACTCGAGAATGGCTTGCCTTGTTTCTCGGTCCTTTGTCTTCGCTTTGGATTGTAGAGCGTCTATCCTGGTTTGATTCAGTGCATGTTGATGGGCGACTTGTATCCGTGATGAGAAAAGTGTATCGACCTCACCAAGCGCAGTAAGGATGGAATCGATTGATGAGATTGACCACGTCTTTGACGAGGAAGGATCGGATATAGAGCGAGATTTGAGGGAAGATGGGTTTTCGATGGCGGAAAAGAGCGTTTTTGTGAGGTCCGAGTATGCGTTGAGCGTCGATAGAAGGAGTGACGATGTTGTTGGTTCCTTTGACGATGACGATGACGATGATGACGAGGGAGTGACGGCGGATAGCCTTGAGGTTGACGCCGCTGTCTGCATCATTACTCTTCTTTTCTCTCCCTGCGAAGGAAGGTGTAGGGGTGTCGTACAGAAAGGCAGATGCGAATGATGCCGAAGCGAAAGCAATGAGCATGACAGGGTTCTGATAGCCCTATGCATGGTGCGTGCGCTTAGCGAACAAGGCCATTTCCGCGGCTGCTCTAAACACTCCCGTTTCCCGACGGACTGCACCCTGAATCTTAATCATTTCAAGATTTACGTTCTTGTCCTCACCGTTTCGCCCAAACGCTCGCACACACCCGCCTTTCCATGGACTCTCCTCCCTCATAGCATACCCAAAGGTTGAGCTTGGACGTTATGCCAGCTTCAAACAAAGCCGCTTTCCGCGGAGCCTCGCTCTATTCGGGCATTTTTGACACGGACCCCACACCTCCTCAGCCTACCACAACGGAACCCCCCTCCTCTACCGCGTCAACGGACACTACTGCATCCAAGCAAGCCGGCCCAAGCAGCACGGGCGCTGATGCTTCCAGCAAGGACAACAAGTCTTCAGGTACACTTCCAAGCATGACCTTTGCTTCCCTCCTCTCTGTGGTACCTGCCTGATCTTAGCGGCATCTGTAAGAGAGGAAGAGCAAAAAGTTGAAATATGGTACAAGGCCTCACTAACTTTGCCCCTTTCACCCTCAATCTTCTCGTGCCATGAAAAATTGAACGTCCTGCCTCGGTGCATTTGCAGGATGGTCCGCCGCACTTCGTTTCGCACCACGAAGAACGGCCGCTTCGGCACCAGCGAAAGCCAAAGCGAGACCAAACGCGGCGTTCGTGGCGTCCTTTGCCCCCGCCTCCACCGCCACTGCCACCTCCAGCGCAACGGCGACGGCTGAAAGACCGGCGGGAGCGACAATAAGTCGCGCACCTGCGAAGCCCGCCATGGTCTCCTCTCTTTCAGCTCCTTCCGACAACCCACCAAAGGATGGAGACACGCTAGCCAAGAAAGCATTGGCATCGGGTGTCATTGATACGTCTGACCTCAACCTCACAGCGCTCTCGTTACCTTCCACCAGCTCGGACGATACGGAGCTAATAGCTGAACTGCAAAAGCACCCAGTGGTGGAAGCGCCGGCATGGACTCTAACCCCGGAAGAGTTGAAGAGGGAGAAAGAGCTGATCCGCCAGTCTCGCCAACTTCATGCTTCGTTACAAGGAGAAGAATACGTTGACTATGACCGAGCGCGAGAAGAAGAACTGGAGGAAGATACCGGTGACGTGAATGGCTTCCTTGCGACCGAAGCGGGAAGGAAAGCGAGCAGACGGAAGGTAAGTTCGCTGCCGACACTTTTCTGGTCAATATCATCAGCGGACGGCACAACGATATCTGACGATCATATATCTTTGCGTTGCGAATGTCCCAAAGCAGAAAAAGAGAAAGAGAGGAACGTCTCTACCTCCCGGACCGAACATGAATGCGGACTACGATCCCAGGATACCGACCGATTACATGGCATATAAGCACATGATTTACGAAAGGAGGAAGGCTGAACTAGAGTATCGGCGGTGGGAAGAGCAAGGAGGGTATGGAGAAGGAGAGGCGTACGATGAGGAGGAAGATTGGTACGACGATGAGAAGGCTGAGCAAGAATGGGAATCGCATCGACGGTACGACCGGTTCCCTCCACCCCCGTCGCTTTTACCGCCTGAACGATCTCCACCGCGTCATACAACAGTTTCGAGTAGGAGTATGGAGAAAAAGATGGAGGAACAGGATGGTAAGCCAGCGCAATCACTGACGGGAGAAGAAGCATACGCGCGACGCGCAGCTCTTAGTAACGCCGTCAGCACTAATGCTCCAATGACAGGAGAAGAAGCTCATCAAAGGCGGCTTGCGCTATCGCAACGGCAACCGCCAGGACCACCTCCTGGGCCACCGCCGGGTCCTCCACCGGGCCCCCCTCCACAGCCCCTTAGCAACACCAGTGACATGGCATCACGTCAAACCGCAGCAGCGGCCATCGCAGCACGTCTAGCAAAACTTGTCCCTCCGCATACGACTGCCTCCCCTACCGTTCCGCCACCCTCGGAAGCAGCGGCATCAACAGAAGCTAGAGGTGATCCATCCACCTTTGCCTCCCGTCTGATGACGAAATACGGCCATCTCCCGGGCACCGGCCTAGGCGCCGAGGGTAACAAAGGCATCGTCACCCCCTTAATCGCTACCCAATCGACGTCTTCCAAAGGCCGAGGCACCATCATCAACTCCAACACGCTCGCCCAATTCGAGGTTGAAAAAGCAAAGTTCGGCGAACCCTCTCGTATAATCGTGCTGCTCAACATTGCTACTCCGTCCGACCTAAGGACGGAGGAAAGTAAGGAGGACCTGATACAAGATGTGACAGAGGAATGCGAAAAGTTTGGCATCGTTAGGCGGGTCGAAACACACCTTTTTTCACCCCCTGGCAAAGAGAATGAAAAGGGAAAGGAGGAGGTGAGGGTGTTCGTAGAATTCACAGGTGAAGCTGGCAGCTGGAAAGCGGTTAGAGGTTTGGATGGGAGATGGTTTGGTGGGAGACAGGTGAAGGCGTTTTACTATGGAGAGGCGGGATGGGAGAGGGGGGAGTTGGAGGTGGAGTTGCCGGGTCGCAGCGGTGGGCTGTGACGGAGGTATCAAAGCACTGTGATGGAGCGTCGGAATGCAACGTGTCTTATTGGATCTTTTAAACGAGGGTGTGGTATGTGA
The DNA here is from genome assembly GCA_037039655.1 of Pseudozyma sp. M118-08B. Taxonomy (NCBI): domain Eukaryota; kingdom Fungi; phylum Basidiomycota; class Ustilaginomycetes; order Ustilaginales; family Ustilaginaceae; genus Pseudozyma; species Pseudozyma sp. M118-08B. The sequence goes on along the minus strand of JAXQGJ010000190.1, from coordinate 11,995 downwards.
TGAGACTTTTTTGAATTGCGGTATCTTTGTGTTTGTGCCAACATGTAAGAGTGTGGCTGTGAAAGTTTTGAGTGCGTACATGAAAAGCGACATCCCTCCTCGAGCAGAAGGTGTCGTCTTTAAGGCTTAGGAACGCGCAACGTCTTACTAACCATGGCTGTAGCCCAAGCCATCCAGACAAACGCCAACCAATGACCCTGTACCTTCCCTACGCTCTCCGCCCACTCTCCTGCCGCTTTCACTCCCACCCCGGGGACTAACTCCAAGACTTTACTAAGGTAGGCGCTGATGTCGATGGTGAACATCCCGAGCGGGACACCTCTTCCACTAAAGCTGTCAGGAAGGTACTCTCTGAGGCTTCCCGTAAACGTCAATCCTTTGCTCGAGATATACCCCCTTTCCTTCGCAAGCGCAATCGGCAGTCCTCCAGGTTCGATCCTCCCCGTAAGCAAACAAACCGCCATTCCACCCACCAAAATCAACGAACTCGGAATCGGCAATCCTTCAAAATACCTCGCTTTGCCCGTACTATCATGCGGAATACTCGCCGCAGTCACATTGAACCTCGCCAACCTCGCCACACCGGCACAAACGAACATGGTCAAAATCAAGCTGTCCAATCCTCCCCTCAACCCCAGCGCATACGCGGCAAATGCAGGTGCGGCGCCAAAACTGAGCGAATCAGCCAACGAGTCCAACTCCTGTCCCAACATCGAAGAGCTTTTGCGCCAGCGTGCGACTTTGCCATCCAAAAGATCGAAGATCGCGCCGAACAACGGGAACCATAGGGCCAACCAGGCGTGTTTGGGGTCGGAAGTGATCAAGTATCGTGCAGAGGCAAAGAGCGATTGTGCGCCGCAAAAGGCGTTCATCAAGGTGAAAGCGTCGGCGAGATGGAAATTGCGGACCAGCGAAAAGTGGCCTTCGGTTTCGACAAACTTGAGAAGTTCGCTACTCATATCGTCTTTACCGGCGGCGGCGGCGTTGTTACCGGTGCTCGACTTGTTCTTGCGTTGACGCGCACCGCTTTTGCCAGCGGGCGAAGCGAACTGTTTGCTCGTCATGTTGGCTTGAAGATTGGACGGAGCCAGAGCCGAACGGGAGGATGAAGTGGTGGTGAGTTGAGCGATGCCTTTGGAAGCAACGCCTGACGTAGGGTGAGCTTGCGGTACGGGAGTCACTATAGACGGGGAAGAAGGATCGTTGACTTGAGGATCAGGATCTTGAATGGAAGCAACAGTGGCAGTCGTTGGTTGATGCGTAGTTGATGATGAAGATGCTTCGACGAGGGTAGGATCGGTGATGGCGGGAATGGTACCTGGCATCAATGTGTGCGTACGCTTGTGATACCCACTCGTTCCAAGTGATGGTGGTGATGGTGAGAAGGGAAGAATCCAAACGGAGAAGACGAAGAAGAATCGCGACCAGGTGACGCACGGTGCAGTCCCAAGCGTGTGTGTGTGTGTGTGTGTGTGTGTGTGTGTGTGTGTGTGTGTGTGTGTGTGTGTGTGTAGTGTATGTGTGTGTGCGGGACATCATCATCCAACTCAGCGTCCACCATTGCGCTGCTACTCATTCACAACGCGAACCAAGCTTCATCTCTCCAAGACTTTCGCTCACGAATGTCGAGAGGACGTCAAACTAAGGTGTACTAAGCCCCGTACTTCAAGAGTGTATATGTGTGTGTGTTGGCTGAGGCAAAACGCAGCCTTCATCGCAAAAAAACCTTCTCAATGCACAACGTCGTTTCTTAGCCAACACCGACCCAGCTACCCAACCGACTTTTCATACCCCTCACGACTCGCTTTCCCGTGGTCAAGCTTCCTCCCACCTTTTGACTCCCTTCTCAGACTTCACACAAACTGCACACTGGCCGTCAAAAGAATATGCAAACAAGATAAACAATTGCCATACGAGAACTGCCAAGGGAGAAAAAAATTGAAACAACAGAACCAACTAACGAACTGAATGAATGAATGAACGTAGAGCCACAAGGGGTATTATGTAGTAAGCGAATCGAATAAAACGAGACCAGAGTGTCCTTTAGCGAAGAAGAATGGTGGCCATCAGGCTCTCACCCTTTGACCGTTGAAAGCATGGTGAGTGATTTCAGGAACGACACTCTTAGGCAATTGCGTTGACGAAAGGTGAGGGCTTTCCGGTGGAGTGGGCACCGCGCTGGAGGTGTGACTGTAAAATCCAGGGGAAGGAGGGGCCAACATGGGCATAGATGGGTGGTAGAAGGAAGGCATTCCCATTGGCATACCAGGCTGCTGCTGCTGGTGTTGCGCAAAGTAGGGTGGTACAGGAACGTGAAGTGCAGCCGGGTTGAAAGCCATCGAAGACGATGGGCCGATGCTGCCATTGTGTGGTGGCCACATGGACATTGCTGGCATGGGAGGCATGTGCATTGGGCCCATAGGCGGTGTGCCGAATCCAGTCATAGGAAGAGAGGTCATTGAAGGGCTCAAGGGCAACCCCATTCCCATGCTAGGACCCCAAGTAGCTGAAGGGGAAGCCAACATGCTTCCACCGGTTGGTGTGCCCATAACGCTGCCTGCACCAAAGCTCATCACCGATTCGCGGTGTGCGTTGCTGCGCGGTTGACCCGATGATGAACGCGTCGATTGGAAGCGAACCTCCTTGGCCGGCAATTCCGACATCCATTCAGCAGGTGCCTCGCTGCGTCTTCGGCTGGGCCGAGTAACGCGACCACTGTTGTCCATGGTCATTCGACGCTCACCCGCTGTTGCGCCCACCGTGACGTAGGCCGAAGTAGCATCGGACCGTGTGCGTGTACGACCATCGACCTTGATTTCAGAAGCAGTTTGACGGTGCGAACGAGGCGATGGGTTCAGAGGCGATTGATGACGTGGCTGAGGAGGAAGCGACATGCGCACCGATCCTGTTGGAGACAGACTTTGCTCGGTTTCGGCTGATCGCTGCAATGATGGTCGCGTCATGACACCAATCTCGGATCCAGCTGCTGATGGTGCTGTTGAGAGATGGATCAGTGGAGGCCTTGCAACGCTCATCCTTTGACTCTGACGAATACTTGCTGGAACGCGGTAGGCGTTCTCATTCGCATTGCTTGTAGTCATCTCCTTTGGCTCCGACTCGATCGACTGACTTCGTTGGCTGTTTGCTCCTGACACCAAGGTTGTGTGCGATCGATTGTACGTGGGAGTCGAACCAACATCGTGGTGCAACGACTCAGCCTTGATCATGCTTCCTGTTGGACTCATGCTGCATCCATTGACCGTCTCGCTGGTCGTTGTGGTAGGAGCCTGCTGCTGTTGCTGTTGCTGTACCTGTGGTGCGAAGTCGATATGACGACCGAGCAATCGGGCAAGAATCTGGAAGTTGTTGGTGCGACCATCGTATTTGGGTCGAGCCTGAAGCAAAAGCTTGCATGCTTGGTTGATCTCTTCATTCTTCCAGATAGTCCAGCCGATGGCTACCCTGCGGTTGATGGCTCTCCAGTAAGGACTCGAAGTAGAGTGAACCTTGGCTACAAGTCTGCCGCCTTCCACTGTGATGTCAAAGATGCTGGGCTCCTCCTTGACATTGCTTGCAGGGTCGACCTTGAGAGCCCAGTGTTCGGTTTCGAGTCCACGGTTGCGCATGGCTCCTTTGAGACCGTCTGCATCGATGCCGACAAGATCTGAGGGGATTTCTTTTGGATCGACTTGTGTCGAGACGAGCCAGACACGTCTTGCTTCAGGGTGAGGTGCGGGGTTGACCTCCTCGACCACGGTGCTTTTTGACATGCAGGAACCCATTGTGATGATATTCTGTGTGCGACCGAGGTCGATGCGGAAGTCGGTGCGGATGTTGAGAAAGGAGTGATGCCTGAGCGTGTGTGTATGGCACTTCCGCAGTGCGTGTATGAGACCAGCAGCGCTAGCCCTGGGTGATGAATCGAAGGGAAAGGTGATCAGGATCGAGATACGATGGCCATAGCTGATCAAATATAGTGATCAAAAGTCGAAGGTGTTCGCCGTATGGGTCGAAAGTGACCAGTGTAAGCCCAAGTCGACGAAAGACCTTGCTGAATAAGAATCGCCTGGCGTCTCGAACAAGAGCCGAAGCAAGCGGAAGGACCCGGTACTGCTGAGGTGGTGTCAGCAGGAATCAACCGCGAGGGTCGATATCGAGTCAAGAGCAAGATTGCTCAATGGTCGAGAAGGTAGAGAAGTATAAGGATGATGGTAGTGAAGCAAGAAGACCGGAGGGGATGGACACAAAGAGAGGCTGAGCAATGCGAACCAGATGTGAGTGAGAGTGGGAATCCGGTGGAGACAAAAAGTCAAGGGACGAGGAAGCAGCCCACCGTGGAGAGAGAGAGACTGCCAGGCCGGGGACCTAAGGAGCACAAGGACAAGTGGAAATATGCAAGGTGTTGAGCTCCGACAGATCGCGGCGGACGGAGACATGCAAGATGTGTGAAGAACGTGATTGGACTCAAGTATCGTAAGCGGTTGGCAGAAGCAGCACAAGCGGCAGCCTCAACAGTAGCAGCAGTCGCAGCAGCAGTTGTCCTTCGCTCCGGTTGCGGGCTCACTTGTCTGGTCAATTCACTGATTTATCAAAGTCAGTCAATCGTTCAATCACAAGGTCGGAAGCCAAACGAAAGTTGCATTGCAACATCAGTGTGTGGGTTGAACAACATTTGACTTGATTGCGAAAGCGAAAGTGGGGCCAGGGACAAGCCAAGGGCAAGGCCACACAACCGGATGAAACGTTCCAGCTTTTCTCTTTTTTCTCCTCTTTGATGTAATTAATCTTGACGGGCCGAACAATTGCAGAGAGATCATTTGGCTACAGGAGTTAAGGGCGAGCGTGGCTAATGTTGCGCATATGTATTACCTTTGAGATAGGCGAGAAGGCGAGGCGAGGCCAAGAACAAAATCATGCGCAGCCGCATCTAGCTCTGAGATCATTGCATTCTCAGATCGTATGTGTTTGTGTTTGTGTGTGTGTGTGAGCAAGGGCGTGTTGGTTAAGCAAGGCACAGGAAGAGAGACCCTTGAGAGACCAAGTCCAACGGAGACGATCCCGAAAGACACGCCAACGGATCACGAACGAGCATCTCTCTCTCTCTCTCCCTCTCAAAATCGAAATCATGATGAGAATGCCTCTGCTGCAGTAACAAGAGCATAAGGGCCGAAAGTTGACTCGGGTAAAGTGAACACAAGCCACGCCTTGCATTCGAATACAGCTCGACAAGAGCACGGCAAGAGAGAGGGATTTTGTGACAAGCGCAATGATTTCATGCAACGCGCACTTCCGTGGAGCTCACATCGCGGCGCGTCTTGCGCAAACATTTCAATATGAGAGTTGATCCTTTTGCCTCTCTCGTTCTGGCATCTGTGGATGCTGCTGTGCTCTGACCTTCAGAACTGAGATTGAGTCGCAGTCTGAGCATCGTCTCGCATCTGACCGTTTGAGAGCATTAGCAAAGAAATGAACACGGGCCAAGGGCGCCTCTTTTGCTTGGCTTTGGCTGATGTCGAACTGGAGTCGAGGCGAGGTCTGCCCGCGAGTCGGAGCTGAAACCTCTTGGAAAAAGCACAAGGGTCGCACTCGGCAACATTGACAGAGACCTGTTGGAATTGTCTCACCCTTGATCATCGGCAAGTCGCACTTGTTTTCTCGAAGATCACATCGAAGCTTTTTTTTATTTTTTTATTATTTTTTTCTGCGGTTGCCTTTGCGGTATTGCAATCGACTCTTGCGACTCGAAGCTCTTCGTCGCTGCTGGGCTGCATCACATGCAGAAACCGAGCACCACTCCATGATACTTAGGAGGGGCGTCGACAAGGTCAAAGCGGTGCGTGGGACGAAATTGAATTTGACCGGCGAGTGGGTGGGTGCAAGATGCTCCAAATGCACGAAACTGAAATTTGACAAACCAACGGCCCCCACGGCACCAGGCTGCATCGCATGAGGATCGAGCCACGCGCAACATGAGATGAGAATCCGTGAGAGAGAGGCCACAACAAGAAAGGGCGGCGCCGCCTTGCATCGCATCCTGCACGGCTTGCGACTGATCTTGCTTTTGAACATTAGCAAACATAACAGAGAATGGCGTGTTGATTCAACCAGCATGAAAGTACTTCCTCTTCTCCTTCGTTGGCGATGACGATAGCACCTCAATATATTTTGGTGATGGTGTCGAAAGCATGTCAAGCCACTAAGCTCGAAACTCTGAACACAATGCCAATCTCGCCATAAGGTATATGAACCCGTCTTCGGCCCTCGAGGTCGCCGAAGGCAAGGCAAGGCCGCATCGAGTTGCCTTCTTGCTCGGAGATGACAAAGACAAAATGATCTTCTACACGAAAGCAACCGAAAAGTCTGCAAAAGCGAAAGCCTCACAAAAGCGTCGAGACTCTGATGCGACAGTCCGGTGGCTGCTTGCTACCTTTGCGATCCTCAGAGATCATCATTCTAGGATCTACAAGGGCTGACACGGTATTTCACTGAGAGACAGAAGTTGCGAGGGTCCACATGTCTCAATTTCGATATTTTCTTTTTTGTGTTTTGTTGACAGCCTCGGCAAGCGCGCTGTTCACTTCCATTTCTGTGTATTTTCAGACAGAAAAGGATCAACAGGGTCGATTGTCTAGGATCACACATGATCACAAAACTTCGAGATGATGGGCAAGTCTTCATTGTTCCTCAATTCAGGCAAATTGCCGGCTGCTTTCTCTGATGGTCGGAGTTCACCTTCCGTCAAATCGCCCACCGGCGACACACTTTCGTTCCTGTCTCTGCCTCTCTGTGATCTCTGCGTTATGCTCCGCTTAGCCGCTTCCTTCTCTCGCTTGTGCACAGTAGGCGGGATGGCAATGTGAGGTGCAACATGACGACTGTTTGCATATCTACTTTGGCGAAACAGGAAACATGTATCTAGCCTCACATCAGCTCCCAAATTCTACCGTAGGCGCTGCACGCACGTTGGACCCTGCCCACGGACGACTCAATGCATGCTTGGATGGATGCAGCGGTAAAGCCAAGCGTCGAGGGTAACAAAACATCGGAATGCCTCCGACTTTTGGCGTCCTTGATCCCTTTTTTCTGCTCATCATTGCCGATACTGCTACGATCGGGAGGTTGTGCTGTCTTGCGATGCCTCATAGGATCAAACAAACTTCCAACGATTTGATCGATGTGCTCATGAAATCGTGTTGAAACCTCTGCAAGCGCGATCAACAATCCGTCAATGCCACTGATCGCGCCAACAGTCATCGATGAAAGCGCTGATAATTGGATCTACCACTTTGGCATCGCACCAATTGCTTAGTCTGTGTAGGAGGCTTGCAGCGGGATTGATAAGCGTGTGATCCAGTGGCTTGATGGTGGCCGACTTGTGTCATACATACTCTTGTGAGCGCAGACATTAGCCAATTGCGCCGCTTGCGTATCAGTTCAATCGGTCTTGGAGGCGCGACTGTGTCAGATCGCCGACTCTACACGCACGAGGCTCCAGCCAGACCAACGTCGGGATGTCCAGGTACATATGTATCGAACGATATTGCTATCGTATACCTTAGTACAAAGCATCACTTTCGTGGCGGCTTCCCTCGCTTCGATCCAGACGAAGAAGACGACTTTCCCTTGGCATTGACCTTCGAGATCTCCGAGGCCGAAAGCTTGAGCGCACCACCTTGAAACTTTCCAATACCCATCCCGATACCGCGCTGTCGCTTTCTCGTGTCCTTCTTCATTCCCATCTCGGTCGCTGTTGCCTGGTTGGCGAAACCTCCCTTCAACGATGGATGCCATGTACCTAGCTCCTTGGCCTTTTCTCGCTCCCTGTCTCTACGCTCACCTGCTGCCTTCCTCATCCCTTGCCTAATGGCAGCTGGAGCTTTGGATAATTGTTGTCGTTTCAGCTCGTTCTCTCCCCACCCTCTCCCGATTCCTTGACCTTTGCGTTGTGCGTCTGTGGCTGAGAGCTCCATGATACGTGCTATCGTGTCGTTCGAAGAGAGGTTCGATTTGCCTTTAGAGGTATTGCCCGTACCAGGAGCGAAGAGTGTGGTTGAAAGCAGTTCCGAAAGAAGTCGATCATTGGCGACGAGCTGCTTCTCCTCTTCTTCCTCCGCTGTCGTAAGCTTAGTAGCAGACGCTTGATCCTCAGTAGCAATCTTGTCGATCTTGGAAGACATGAAAGCCTTCCAACCTTTCTTGGCGTCCTTCAAATCATCCGTATCTGGTCGGTTCTCCCCACCGTAGACGACCGTCTCGACGACTCTAGATTTTGGCGCTTTCTTCTTTATGAGCTTGGAGCCGGAGGCCGATCCTAATCCATCGTTCGTAGCTGACGCTTTCGTCGAGCCGAACAAAAGGTCCATCTCGTCCTTCTCTCTCGCCGGGGCTTCCTGTTCAGCAACAGCGTTGCTGGCAGCCTGTTCTTCCGCAAGACGTTTGCGCTTCTTACTCGACAGCTTTCTCTTCGCGCCACTTGTTTCCGTCTCATTCGACAGTGCGGAAGTGCTCGCTTCGGGCAAGTCAAACGAGGACATGAAAGCATTGCCGAATGCCTCGAGCTGTGCTAGTCGAGCAGCTTTTGCCTCTGCTGCGTCCTGGTCATCGTCTTGCAGCGCTGCTGTGTTGACTTTGCGTTTGCCCTGCAGCTCGAGCTTCTTGCTCTTCGTTGCGCTTGCGCTCATCTCTCGTCAAGCTTGTGTTAACGCGGAACTGTATGTAGATGAAAGAGAGCAAGCGATGCGGGGTTGAGCAAAAAGCTCAAACGGAAAAGAAGAAAGTTGCCGAGACGGCGGCGGCAAATTTGTCAAGGGTTTCCCGTGTTCCGAGAATTGAATTTTAATGCTGCTTTTCTGCCGTCATTTTTCTTTTTTTTGTTTTGGCTAAAGTCTCTCTTCTGTGTGCTTTTCTTCTCATTAGATTTTTCTGCAGTGACAGTTGTGCAACCTCCACCCTCGTCACTCGACACAGGCCAAGTCTTGTGACTGAGCAAGCAACTCTCGCGACGATACTTGGTAATCTTATTCTTCTTCTTCCTCCATACTGCTGTCAAGCTCATCCATCTCGTCATCTGGCTGACAAGATGAGCGGACAATCAGCGAGAGGACTGGCACGGTCCAGTCTGCAGCTGTCAAGATCTTTTTCGACAAATCAGAGTCCAGCTTCTCTGTCAAATAGGTTACGAAAGCAATGGCGAGGCTCACCAAAACGCTCGTCTCAACAGGCAGCATCGTCACCACAGAACAGTCCGAAGGCTTCCAGCACAACGCAAGCTGGATCATCGAGTCAACCTGCGCAAAGCTCATCTGCAAAACCAGCGAGGCTCAGACGAGGATCGGGGGCCAGCCAACGCAAAGCTGCCCTACATGCTCTAAGACAGGCCAACAGCAAAAATGCCAACCTCAACACTTTTTCCAAGTTCATCGCCAGCGAAGATAAGGGCAAGGCGAAAGAGGCCACAAATGACAACCGAGATAGCCAAAGCAAAGTACAGATTGCGTCTTCGCGTTCTGCCTCACTTCTAAAGGAACTTCACACGCTAGAAGAGATGCTGGACACTTTGCAGACCAAAGCATTCAACATTTCGCAACGACTCAAGAACCTAGAACTCTCACGTAAAAATGGCACATCGAGTCAGCTCGAAGAAGCCTGGGGTCCGGATCGTCTCTCGCCGCCGGCGTCAAAGGCTGCTACACCAGCATCAGCGGAAGAGACTTGGTCGGCTTCATCAAGTGGCCCTTCCTCTTCTACATCGAGACACAACGACAAACGCTCCGATGAGCCCAAAACAAGGCTCGTTTTCGGTAACGATCTTCTTGCTGAAGCCAATTTGCGATGGAGGGATGGAAAAGGCAAGACAATCAGCAATCTCGAGTATAGCGGACCATTTGCAGACGAGCAAAAACGATATTCCGAGTCCATCACTGGCTGCGTCTCAGCCAACGGCGTCCCGGTAGACAAGGTGACTCCACTTCGAGAGATGGAAGTTGCGAAACTTGCACACGGACTCGATCGGGTCCTCTTCAATCCAGGCATCTACTGGTTGCGAGACCCTCGTTCGGGGATTTACAACTTTGACCCCCGCATCAAAGACATCCTTGACGTGGATTTGTTCGACTATGCTGCACTTCCACCCTATGTTACTTCGAGTAAGGATCCGGAGCTGGCAACACTCACGCAAAAGCATGCCAAGAAGTACTGCGGCAGTACGAGTTCCATGACTTCGCTACTGAGTCAATGCTATTTCCTCATCTCAGGCTGGCGCAATCCAGATGTCACCGGTTTCTCCGCGCCCTTTTCTGGCCTTCCAAGCGGGTTCAGCGTCGGAGCCAAGCTTCCTGCTTCCATCCTGTTGAACTACAAAGATGGATACTACGCCATTGACGCAGACAAGACCGCGGCAGGTGAAGCCGAGAACAGCAACTACGTCCTCACCTCTCTCGGCAAATCGATGGAGAAGATGCTGACAGCTACACCGGAAGAATATGCCAAATACATGCGTATCAACTCGTGGAAGCTCACAGAAGAGGAAAAGACCAAGCCGGAAGCATACCACTATGCTTGCACGGACAAGATGATGATGCGTTCTCAACTCGACTGTCACGATGACCGTCTCCCACGCAAGACTTTTGACCTCAAAACACGTGCTTCCATCGGCATTCGTAATGACCGAGCCAACTACGTCGAGGGGTCGGGCTACCAGATTCGCCGAGCAACCGGCGTGTTGGAAAGCTTCGAGAGGGAGTACTTCGACATGATTCGAGCGGCTTTCTTGAAGTACAATTTCCAAGCTCGAATCGGTCATATGGATGGCATTTTTGTTGCCTATCATACAACCAGTACGATCTTTGGATTCCAGTACATTCCGGTCGAGGAGATGAACGAGAGGTTGTTTGGAAGCCAAGAGATGGCTGATCAGGCGTTCAAGTTGAGTTTGGGAATGATGGAAGCGGTGTTGGAAGCGGCAACGAGCATGTTTCCTCGAGAAACGTTGAAGATGACCATCGAGACAAAGGAGAAGAGTGAGGCTGGGATGACGGTGTATGTTGAACCTGCGGAGTCTTCGGCCTCTCTTTCCGCCAATGCTGAAGGCAAAAGCCAGACCGAACCCGAATCGGCCAAACCTGACGGTGGCGGTAAGAGGAACATTGTCCAACTTGACCTCACCGTCGATCGATACCTCGATGGAGGCCTCATGCTTGGCCCCATTGACTTTTCCTTCCTCCCTGGTCGACGAATCGACCCTACCAACGATGACGAAATTGAACGTCGCATGCGATCCTCCCTGCCCCCCGTCCGCTGGGAAATCGATTACTCCATCTCGCCGCGTCCCGACCTCACTGAGGCCAAAATCCGTTCCAACCTTGAGCGCGTTCGTCAACAACAATCCTCACTCAACTCGTTGATCCTACCCAACGTGGAGGCGCTTAATGAACGAGAAGCCTATAGGACGGAAGAATTGAGCAAAAACCCAGCAGCACTCGAGCGGTTCTTGCAAGAGAGAAAATCGGGGATCGCTGCAGGAATGCCTCTCGCTCCCGGCCAAGTCTCTGCCGAAAACGCTGCCAAGAAGTCGAAGGAGGAGAAGAAAAACGACACTACCTCCACCAGCAGCGACAACACCGCTGCTAATGCTGCCATTGTGCCAGACGACGTCCTCGCAACAGCCACCGGCAAATCAGTCGACAAATCACCAAGAAGGAAACAAGCCGAATCACGTTTTGTTCGAATGCGAAACCTTCGTACCCTCCGTTTGCGAGAGTTGGCGAAACTAGGCGCAAAGGACGCCAACGACAGTCGGAGGGAAGATAAGCAGATTCTTTACCAACCTAGATCGTAGGTTGTTCTTAGTTGCCCTTTATGTGGTGTCGTAGATTAGTTGGGATTGTGGCAATTTGATATACTTTATGAACGCGGGAAGTTTGAAGAAGAGAGACTTGGTCAACGCCCGATGCTGACTCCGGGGTGAACTTCTCACGTCACTATTTACTCAAGGCCG